>OX465291.1:43279651-43512151 GCA_949987695.1 Merzomyia westermanni | reverse complement strand
CGTGAAAAATGGACATGGATAAAAAGTTTTAAATGGAGATGGAGGTGGAGATAGACGGACAGAGAAGGATATAGCTAACCATATATATAATAAAGTTTTTCTGTTATCTCTTGTCTATTTAATACTCATCACCACTCCAAATTTCAATATTCGGTCATATTTTATCACGAATCTCCTAAACGGTGAACATCTTTTGTCCTCAGCACTTTTCAAACAGGCAAACACTTAATTTTCCATTTAAATTTAAATTTATCAATACCGTTGTTTGCATGGCCGACAAAATTGCTTTCACGCTTTTGAAATTAATTGAGAAATTTTTTGGCAAATATCTAACGTAGCTTGTGGAGCATTTCCGCATTTTCCCGGCAGCTTAGCTGACAATAGCTTCTTCGCTAAAGGCGGTGAATATAAAATTGCAACTCGTTGTTGTACACGACGCCGGTAAGAGCTTAATATGAAGCTAAAAATAGAGGAACATATACACGAGCATAAATATATATGTATGCAGTATATAAGTTTCCACCAAAAGATATAAATACACAAAAGTGTGACTTAATACCTTGGGTGCATATGTACTATGAATGTATGAATGTTCATAAAGGGTGTTTTTTTTAGGGGTATAGAACTTCGAATTGAAATAAAACACAAGAAAATCGTTTTAAGGTCCATTAATTTGGCTTTATTGGAAGGATAATTTTATGCCATTAATGTTTAAATATGATTTCGGGCATGTGGCCGCCGCGGCTGGCTCGAATAAAGCCAATTCTACAGGTCCAATTTTCAACCACTTTTTCGAGCATATGGGGCCGTATGTCGGCAATAACGCCACGAATGTTGGCTTCCAATTCCCCTAACGTTTCTGGTTTGTTGGTGTAGACGAGCGACTTCACATATCCCCAAAGAAAATAATCCAATGGTGTCAAATCACACGACCTTGGTGGCCAATTGACAGGTCCATTCCGCGAAATTATGCGCTCATCGAATGTTTCCTTCAATAAATCGATTGTGACGTGCGCTGTGTGGCATGTAGCGCCGTCTTGTTGGAACCACAACTCATCCACATTCATGCCATCCAATTCGGGAACAAAATAGTCGGTTATCATGGCTCTATACCGGTCTCCATTAACGGTAGCTGCCTCTCCAGCATTATTGCGGAAGAAGTATGGCCCAATGACTCCACCAGCCCATAGAGCACACCAAACAGTCAGTTTTTGTGGATGTAATGGCGTTTCAAGGGTCTCATGTGGATTCTCTTCACTCCAAATGCGGCAATTTTGCTTGTTGACGTAGCCATTCAACCAAAAATGAGCCTCATCACTGAACAAAATTTTGCGATGAAAATCAGCATCGAAATCAATCTCATTTTCGGCCCATACACCAAAATCACGACGCATTGCATGGTCTCGCGGCTTTAATTCTTGCACAAGCTGGATCTTGTAAGGTCGCAAGCCAAGATCTTTGCGCAAAATCTTCCATAAAGTTGATGGACAAAGCTCCAATTGCTGTGCACGGTGGCGAATCGATTCATTCGGGTCCTCTTCAACACTTTGCTCTACAGCGGCAATTGTTTCTTCGGTGCGCACTGTTCGACGTCTCTGCGGATGCGTATTATCACATAGAGTAAACGTAGTGCGAAAACGATCCATGGTTAACCGAATTAATTGCTCTGATGGACGATTATGTCGACCATAAAATGGACGGAGCTCACGGTAAACTTCGCGAACTGAACCATTATTTTCGAAATAAATTTGCACGATTTGCAAGCGTTGTTCTTTTGTCAACCTGTTCATGATGAAATGGCAAACCAAACTGAACATAAATGACATTAGAGTTGCCAGATTTGACCACAAAATGCCAGTTTTATCTCTATTCGAAAAACAAACCTGTAAAAAAAACACCCTGTATAAGTATCCAGTTTAGTCTTTCAGTACTTTTTAACGAGTAACAAATAACGGTGGCAATAACTTTTGCACTCCGTTCCTTTGGCATTCCTATTATTCTTCATTTAACCTTTTTGGCTATCTGCCTAATCCTAGCATGAGTCGTGCATCGTTTGTCTCCATCAGAAGAGACGTTTTCCGCGTACAGATTTTCTTTAAATTGTTTGCCTTTATCGTTTGAAAGGGAAGTAGAAAATAATGTGAGTTAATACATATATAAATTCAGTCATGGCCATTTAGATATACAAGAACCAAACAAGAGAAGACGAAAAGGAGTTCCTGTTAAAGCTGCATTGTTTTCTAGGAGTTTGTTTTTATTGATGATATAGCAGTTTTTCATAAAACACCGAATACTACTGCTTCCATAATTCTAAATAATAGGATCTGAATTTCGATTCAATCAAGTGCAGTGAATTTATGGACTACCCGCCGAGCTAGTTTGAAGCATGTAATAGCTCTTATGCTATATATGTTTGGGGAATGCTTGCCCCCCGATTGGAACTGAACTATCAAAGTAAATAAGAAGTGCGTTATCGCAATAACTATATTAAGAGAATCGACCTTCTCCATCTTTGATATGAAGAGAAGGAGCTCCCAAATGTTGCCTTGCTGTGTAAATCTCATATTTCACTTCGTATTAATTTGGCACTCTATTATCGTTTTCCACTTCCGTATCCGCTCCTCTTCCCTGGACCATCCTGAGTGAAATAAAATAAAATTAAATAAACACAGTATAATAATAAGAAATAAAAAAATATAATAAAAAAAAATATTAAATTTAAACTAAAAAAAAAAATAAAATAAAAAAATATTAAATTTAAACTAAAATAAAATAAAATAAAATGAAATGAAATAAAATAAATAAAATAAAATAAAATAAAATAAAATGAAATAAAATAAATTAAAATTAAATTAAATTAAAAAATGTTATAACTCTTGCATTTAAAAAGTAGGAACGTAAAATTTTTCATATTTCGTACATATCATATACGTTAAGTTCCTAGTGAAAATCATCCTGAACGGACGCACCTAACATATAGCTCCCATACAACCGATTGTTCCGATAAATGCGCCGAAGACAGCGCTTTTCTTACTTGTTCATTTGTTACTTTTGTTTTTTCATTTTGTCAACGCCATTCTTCGTACCATTTTTAATTTCCATAACAATTGTTGACAAAATTAATGTTGCTCAGTTCACGCCCCCTACAAGCATTCGCATTTAGCAGAGCTCCTAGAGAACTTTCGACTAATTTCGACTAAAAATGTCTCGTAATTTATTTTCTCCTACTTGGAGAAAATATGTCGATACACAAGTTGCTCAGACCCGGATTTAAATTATTGCATTTTTTATAAAATTAATCTCATAGAGAAATTTACAAATTTTTATTTCCTGAAAACTGGTGAGAAATTTCTATTTTATTTCTAGATAATAAAAGTCTTTTTTCTAGGTGATAAACCTTTACCGCCATATTCATAAAAAATAAAATTTGTTTATAAAGTTTTTTAAAAATGACATTTCCGTACAAATTTAGAATTATAAGCGATTTATACATCTTTTTTATTTCTTATGGATATGGGGGTTATTATTTTTCGGTTGACTATTATTTTGGCGCACTGGCATTTACTGTATCTTCGTTTACTTTGAATATTTTACTGCTATTTTTTTTCACTTTCTTCGTTCCTACACATTCATTAATTCCTTTACATATGTGAATACCTTTGTGCATATGTAAATATATATATATACCTTGCACTGAAATATCAAACTAGTCAGTAAACATACTAGTATCCAACTGTAATTTTCTGGTTAAAATCATACAAGTAAGAAAAAGTTTAATCCATACTAGTATAAGACTACAATTTTCATAGTGTGTGTGTTTAAGCGACATAAGCTGTAATCATTTCTTTCGTTTATTTCATTTGCATGAAATGAAATATTCCAAATATATAGTTTATGTTTTGCAAACTCCAAATCGGGGTTTTTCACTGCGAAAACTATCAAAAATTAAAATTATGTATGGAAGAGTCCATTTTCTTATTTTAATCCCTGCTAGAGGTTTTGGTCCACATTTGAACTAGTATTCTTTTATCTTTTTCGAAGAAGTATGATATTGGTATGATCAGGCTGCAATTTTACTAATACTTTTTCTTCCATTTTGAACTACTATGAAACTGGTATTTTACGACCAGTAGGATACTACTATATTTCCACTATATACAAAACTAGTATTTCATGAGTAGTAGAAGACTGCTATGTTCTGGTAGAAATCTGACAACCGACATCTCGTAGGACATCGCCATGTTAAAAATACCACTTGCTTATATGGAAATATGAGAGTTGGCTGAATATTTGGGCTTGGTGCATATACTAGTTGCAAAGTAGTGTTTGCAACTTGTTGGTTTGACTTCAGGGTAACTATAGCACAAACACACACATGTAAACTTTTAAAGCCTTTCATTATTTTCCTTAGATGAATGGCTGTAAATTTTCTCGCGGTTTCATCTTCCTTTTCATCGTATGGAAATAGTGGGTTATATAAGAGACCCTACTATAAGTATACACATATGTATACCCTCCTGCGCTTCTGTTTTGTAGGAAGGGGCTCCTTCCTTTTCTATTACAGTTAGCACTTTTGTAGCTTTCACCATTTCCATGTGTGCTATTTCTATGGCCTTAAAAGGAAGCTCAAATGAAAGGCAACATAATGACACAGTTACACAGTTGTTGCTATGAACATCCGCAATTGCAATCGGTTAACAGCATAAACATATGGGAATCCAAGTTTATTTATAGATTTATGTAAATATATTTGTTTAGTACAGTGATTTATTTTGGGAATTTTGGGATTACAAAAGCTTCATGCTCGGGCTCAATATAGTTGATATACGACGCATTCGTCCGGAGTTGGAAAAATACGCTGCTTTCAAAAAATATAAGACATTCCGTAAACATGGTAGAAAGTCCGTACTTTTGTGTGTTGTGTTAAGATTAAAATTTTATCTGCATCAACATAAAACTACGCCAGTTTTCAGTAGATCCGCCTTTGAAGAAAAAAGAATCCGACTTCAAATTTTTTTTAAACAGTTTGGTTTAAGTTTAAGTTCTCAAAATGGGAAGTCCTCCAGAGTCATATATTTTTTAGTTCTGGTAGTTGTCAAATCTGCCTTTATTCGCCTAAAAGCATGCAACCAATTTTTACTACATCTGCGAGATATTTATGTTGCATGGTTTTAGGCGCACTCGACAAATCTCATTCCGGTAAATTTTTTAAAACATGGACAACCCTAATGTTTAGATATAGGCAGACTACTAATTCTTGTTTAAAATAAACTATTAAAAAATTTATGTTCGCTTAGTTATCGTTCTTGCGACACGGTGCTTTAGTTTTGTTAAGACATTTTTCAGTATAGTACAAATTTCTAGGCGGATATGTAAAAGTAATAAATGTAAGGGCGGACAGATGACGAGCATTCACTCTATTTTGTGCCATATAAAATTATGTCTCATTATTTGCACAATATTTTTTTTTGTGGCCACCTTTTTTGCGCCATTTCCAGACCGCTAACAGCATAACGCCTTCGCACACATGCAAGCATTAAGCTGCAATAGGAATAACGGCATCTACACGTACAAATTATCAAAGAGAAATTAAAAAAAAAAGTCTAAGGGTTCCACAAAGAAAGAATTCCCACTAAAATTACATTATTCGCAGCGCTTGTTTGGCTGCTTATCTGTTGTGATTTAGCCTATATTTAGGCGCATAATTTCTCTATGCATTTTGGAATTATTAAGGGTTTTGTGCACATTTTTATGCAATGCTGATTGTTTTGAATTATGTTTTAATTTTACTATATCATATTTAGAATAGGTGCGCATACTCGTTTGGAAATAAAGAGTTATCTCTCACTTCGAGGGAATTATATCCTGCGGAAACCATGCTACCAATCATAGCAGAGGGTAGTACACAGCTAAAACTTTTAGCTTAAATTTTAAAGCATTCGTCAGTTTAAGCAATATTTTAAACGTGTTTGTAATAAATTCCAAACCTTTCAATTACCTACACCAATTTACAATTTATTGCGGTTTAGATTTGAAACTTAACTGAAAAAAACGTCACAAATTTTTTTATTTCTGAAAGCTTTTTCAAGTCATTGAATTTTTGTGTGCGCCGTAGCTCAGTGGGTAGAGCAGACGACTCTGATGCGGGAACAGTCGGTTCGGATCCTTCCAACTGGTAGAAATATTTTTTATGTTTTCAATTCAAATTCAAACTCTTCTCTTCACGCTCATTTTCTCGAAAACTGGCAGCGTAATTTTTACAGCAACACCGTTGACGGAATCACGAAAAAGAATTGACAACGATTGGTCGACCAGCAAGCATTGAATTTAATTGATTGTGTGCTTCGTGACCACGCCAAAAATGTAAATAAAGCTATAATAGTTTTCGTATTGTTTTGAGAAACAATTTTTACGTATTTTGCTATTAGGATCTAAATGACGTTGTTGTGGGCCAAATAGCCTGTAGGTTGCTATATATGGTGTGAATACATAAGCTAGAAAAGTTTCGAAAAATTTACTAAGTTTGGTTGTATATCTCAACAAAGACCTCCAGCAATACATCGCTGAAACCCATTACAATTCTATTTAGTAATTACCCTGCAGAAAATCGTGTGACTAATCTCTAAAGATAGCGATCTGCGATTAATCCCTTTAGTCTACAGTTAGCTATAATTCAATATACATAACTAAATTTTTATTTGTGTAGCATGCTTATAGGGGTGTAAGTCAGTTTCAGTTTTTGTAGCATACTTATAGGAGTTAAAATTACCCATTTGGGTAAAAAGTGGATTACTCCTTTCGTACCCGTTCGGGTATAAATGGCTAGAATTGGTCTCTCCATAGGACATGCTCAAACAAATGTGAACAGTTCAACCCATACAAAGTGATCAAAACTGGTATTAGTCGCATCCTCCTTTGCGACTCGTCCCGGATTGATCCTAGACTAATGGCATTTTTTGCAGGGTATTAACTGAACCGCATACAAACAAACACAAATAGATAGGCAGAAATTTAAAAAATTGTAGATTTGGATTCTATTGCTCTTGTTAAGATTAGCCAAGTAAATTTTTGCTAGAGGTATAAAAATATTTAAAGCTAACTTTTATTGCCACCACTGTGTACAGCGGAAATAATATATCTGCTGACTGGAAAACTTGCCCTTAACTTTAAGTTAGATATCTAGCGATATATCGGTGAACATTTTATGCAATTCCAGACAACGGTTTTTGACTGATGCGCGAACAAACGCACAAACAAACACTCTAAAAACCGTTGTTTTCAGTTCTATTACTCTCATAACTCCCGCATGCTTTCTGCTTCATTATCTATAATGTACAGATATTAGCCGATTACAATTTTGTTACATGTAAAGTACAATGGATAAGACATTCGTGTTTCGCTTTAACTGAACACAGTTAAAAGAAGTTCAACTAATTTTTCACTTGATGTGTTTTTTTTTTCAACCAAATATTTTTTTTTGCTGAGTGTGCGCGCCAATAGTTAATAAGCTATTGCCTTTTTTGAAGATTTCACTCAAATTGCTTGTATTTTTATGAAGAACAATTAAAAAAGTAAAAGCTCTGAAAACAGCTATGCTTTCACTTACATGCTCCGCTGCTAGTGTTCCAATCAGCTTTTGTGTAATTGCATTCAGCATCTGTGCGTCACACACTCAGCTGTGTTAGGCCTTTAATTACCACATCTAAATACCTTTGCATGGAATAATTACAATTTAATGCATAGATTGGCCTTCTAGGCAAACGTTAATTAAAATAATGTTATTACATGCAGAAAATGTACCTGCATTGAAACCAATAAAAATGTAATATAAAATAATCGATACTCGTTTAACCTGGGCAAGGAAACACAAGGGGCCGAGCAACATGTGGCAATGAGATGTTTTTTATTTGCAAATGAATGGAACATGAATCATGTTATTTTATGTTAGCCCAACATACAACTGTACGTACATCCATAGAGAAATGCAATCAGCAATGAATAAAAAGAAAAGCTAAGAAAAGCTGAGTAAGTGATTGAATTAGGAATTTTTTGCGTAAATGTTATGGTCTTAAATGTATGTGAATGCGTTCAGAGGTATATACAAATAAAATGATGTAGCTGTGCACAAAGTGTAGGTAATAAATAGAGAAAACAAAGAACAAGAAACCATAACTAAAAAAAATGGTAAAAAAAATCACTTTCCGAGGAGCCAAATGACGTGTCAAATTCGTAAATGTGGAGAATTGATGGTGGAAATGCATCAAAAACATTTACCTAGCGCAGGGCAGTGCGCAGGAGACTGTCTTCGAGGGGGGTTTTGAACTTTTGAATGCTCAGAGAATATTATGATATAAGTCTACGAAAATTGCACTTATCGCACTTATGGAAAACTGAAACAAAATTTACCTAATTTACACGATTCTGCGAGATCCGAGAGGAAAATGACTATATGTCGCCCGTAGCAGAATCTTGAAAACCACGCTGCCAAGGAGAGAATGATACAAGTCGCAGCCTGTAGCTGCCTGCTTATGCCGGAGTAGGGTTGTAACTGCCTTATTCCAGTTTAGGCCCCTTCCACAGTTAGGAAATTTCACGCACGCGCTCTTTAAGACGAGTATACACAATATTAAAATCTGAAAACCAGTTTCCATCAAAAATTCAGTCGGTAAAAACCCTTTGGGGTTCAAACCTTCCCCC
This sequence comes from Merzomyia westermanni, assembly GCA_949987695.1. Classification (NCBI taxonomy): domain Eukaryota; kingdom Metazoa; phylum Arthropoda; class Insecta; order Diptera; family Tephritidae; genus Merzomyia; species Merzomyia westermanni. Next base: position 43,503,454 of record OX465291.1, on the reverse strand, counting down.
TGACCCCCCCTGACCTAGCGATATCTACTATATACTACCTTTTTACATACAGTTGTGCTAAACATAATAGTAGTGAAATTAAATTGAATATCGTTAGACAAAATAAAAAGAAGCTGTGGTTTTAAAAATTTTCATTTAAAATATAGTGAATTCCATAACAGAAACCACATGAAAAGAATTTTCAAACCTTACACAAAGTTCATGAAAGTTAATTAAACTTATAAAAATTTACATCCAAATTTCAATATTTTTGGGAAGAATTTTTAAAAAATTCTGCAGTACGCAGTTTTATAGCTCATTCACTTCTAGCATGATAATGTGCAAATTAAAAGTACCACAAAGTTTCCACTGAATTTTTTGAATTTTTTTTGTCTACAGAACTGCGTACTCAACAATTTGCTATAAACTCTGCTAAAAAAATTTGAAGACTTTGATGGTCATTTTTTAAAGTTTAATTAACTTTCTTGAATTTTGTGTAAACTATGAAATTTCTTTGTATGTGGTTTCTGTTATGGAATTCGCTATATTTTAAACGAAAATAATTAAAAGCACAGCTTCTTCTTATTTCGTCGAACGATATCGATTTTAATTTCACTACTATTATATTGAACACAGCTGTATATTGTATGTATTAATGCAAAAAGTCCAAAAACGCTTATTAATCACCGCCGAATATATTTAAAGCACAACCCTAATAAAATTGCCATAAATTGTTCTTCCTGTGGGTCAATTGGCTTGACCACAAAATCTACTGGTTTTGGTAAGCAAACAAATCAAAAACAAACAAAAAATCAGCGGCATGGCATAAAAATATAGCATTGACAGCAGGATGTATCTACATTAGGATGTACGTTATTTTTCAAGCAGTGAATTTTTTGATTTGCTTAAAGTCTCTGGCACTGCAAAAAGTAGCTAAATATCTTAAATTGTTCCTATTTTTGGAAGAATATGCTCCGACCCGGAAGGTATTCTTGTCGGAACCCACCTTAGTATGGCATCAGAAAAAGACCAAGTACAGAACGTTCTGCGATCCCTTGGCGTTTCTAATTGGCTTCAACTGATAAAGGATAGAGTCAGGTAGGACACTTTGTCCCCTAATTTCAACACTGATTGTTAGACTTCTGATTTTTGATAAATTTTCTGAACGTCTCGGTCCATGTCTCACGTAGCAGAAGTCATAAGTCCACTGAAAAATATTTCGGGTGTCCGTTAGAGGGCTTAAAATATATGCGCGCCAGAGTATTTCTATTGTAATAGGTGACTAAAATGTTCCCACTGTAGGTTCGACTGAGAAGAATAATCCCGCGGTAGTCGGTCGAGTCGGAAGGTGATAGTTCCCAAGCGTACCGAATTCATAGATATCCAGCAAAGAACTGTTCACCATTAATAACACTCCTCTTAACCTTAGCGGAGTGTTCTGCTGTTATAAACAAAGACAACAATTGGGTTGGGCTTTTCTTGGGAACACTAAGTTGACAGCACTGTGAAGCTCGCGTACAGTTCATCATTAAGTTTCCTTCGATACATATCGCGGGAAGGACCAAAAAACATGCGAAAAATATTTGTCTCCAAAATGCCCAGACCATCCTAATATCTTTCGAGCGATATATCAGGACATTTATGATAAGTGACCTATTGATTTTTCTCCGCTTTATCTAGGCGATAGAAGGCAGTTTCTGTTAAGGCCATCTATATTTGTATCATCAGCGTACACCAGCAACAAGTTAAAGAAAACCTTCGCTTTGTCCGAAGACTAATTTGGTTTCGAATAGCTCTGAGAGGTCGTGCCCAATGCTGACCGTGATGTTTTTAGTGGTCAGCTGCATTTTGCTTAAAATAGTTGATGTATTGTGCGGGTCGTTTAGTATACTAACCAGAAGTATCTAAAGGGCTAAAAAATAGTAAAATATCTAAGGGGTTAGTGCAAATCTGTAACATTGGACCAATAGATCAGATAGCCCCCAATACAACCCATTTTCCGATAAACGAGGTTTTAGGCTGGGTATCTTTCAGTTAACAGAGTAAGACCATCAAATTTTGACGAGTTTGCATTTACTCTAAGTAGGCAAGATCGGACTCTTAAAACCATGCTGCGTATTCATGAAAGGTGTAAAGCATTCGGCACGCTGTCCTTACTTGTTTGAACTCATTCTGAACTTTATTCAATCGTTTGTTGATATAGTTCGATCTTCCACCCTAGAAATGAAACATCACTTGGCCATCATTTATTTAAAACAAATATATTTTTCGGGCTGAATATTTTTTTTACAGCAGCCTCATGAGCCAACTTTTAAAGCAACGGGCATCCTATTGAAAATTCACATTGAAATCTGAATAAAATAAACAGAGAATCGAAGCGAAGGATGAATCGTTCAAATCATCCTTGAATGAGCAAATGTATGTATAGAATGCCAATATCTGCACGAATAATGGCTGAAATTTAAGGCCAGAGCTGTGTTTCGCTGCAATTTCATGTTTATCATTTCCGTTTGCCAAACTAACAAAATGAAGTAATAAGAATTTGTGATTGACAAACACATGCGAAAAATTAAATAAAATTCCACAAATTGGGCATGCTGCCCTGTAGGCAAAGTCACTGATTCTGAAGTGGTGCGCTTTTGATGCATTCGGAACCGCTACTCTTGCGTTCTAAGCGCCTTTTGTAATCGGCTGACGAGTTCCACATATGGATGTCCCAGGGAGTAGAAATCGCACGCAGCTACATCAACTTTTTAAAGTTCCGAGCTGATTACAATTCCACATGTTGATCTAATTCTCTTATGGTTACTATTTCGACAGTTCTAAACCATTGCTTTGAGCAATTTTTTTAGAGTAACTTAAAAGTTAACGCGAAAGCGTTAAAGATATAGGTAAACATTTGGTTGAGTTTGAACAATATTATTTTAAAATAAAAAGATGATAAAAAAATTTAAGGACTACCTTTATATTTATGTCGGCAAAGAGCAGCAGCATATTTGTCCTTAAATGAGGAGGATAGTACCTATGCAACTTAGTTTTGAAATTTCAGCGAATTTCAGTTATCACGATAAAAGCGCCACCTAGCGCAATTTTGATGTTTGCAAATTATATATTCATAGTGTACTGAACTATGGGCTAAGTTTCAAATGCCTAGGTCACTAGGAAGTTAGTTCAAAATAGTTCACAAGATTCCAAATTTCAAACGAATTTTCCAAATAGGTAGATCCGTGCACCGCCTAGCGAAATTTTTTTGAGCAAAAATTGCATTGCCACCTGGTTTCGAAGCATGTCACTCAAAAATCGATCACAAGATTCCCCCCGTTTTTCAGCGATTTTCATTTGTCTAAATTAGCACGCCATCTAGCGGAATTTTGTGTACAGGGTATTGCAAGATATTTCATTGTTGATCTGAACTATGTTACAAGCTTCAAGTATCTAGATCAACGGGAAGTTACCTAAAAAGATTTTGAAACTATTTTAAATATTTTTGGATTTTAGAAAAGGCATCAAAATTTTAATACAAGTTGTAGGAAAAACTGAGAAGGTAATATGAAAATGGTTTTCACAATAACCAGTTGAAGCCAGTTTATTACATAAGCTTTCATATTACTTGCTCTTAAATTATGTTATACTGTGCTATTTTATGTTTTATTATGTCATGGTTCGTTAAGTCATGTTATGAGCTATCGCTATGTGTTCAGGTATTTTATGTCATATTAATTCACTCCGTTTTATAATGGCAACCGTGTCAGATTATGTTATGTTACGCCACGTTATGTTTAATATGTTGTTGTTTTGCAACGCTTTGTCATGAGAAAATGTTAAAGCATGTGTTGTTATGTTGTCATATTATGTTGTGTCAAATGTGTTATGTTATTTATCATCATTTCATGTTATGATTTGTCTTGTTGTGCTATTTTATTATGGTTTTTCATGACAGGTCATGTTACGTTATTTCGTGTTACTTCTTGGTTATCTTACTTTAGTTCGTGTTGAGTTAAGCTCTAACATGTTAAATTATGTTACATTATGTTGTGGTGGAAACCAGACCTGTTAAATAATAATTACTAATCGTAATGATTACCGGTTAAATAAATTATTTTCTTTTTTTTTCCATTTAATGATTGATTACCATTACCTTCAATTTTCAATGATTATATTCCAATTAAATAAAAAAAATAACAAGTAATTGAACAAGTTTTTTTGATAAAATTTTTTTTTTTTTGTATTTTTGTGTTTAATTATTTTTGACTAGCTGACCCGCCTAACTTTGTTCCGCCTTAAAAACAATAAATGAGCAGATATTGGATTTTATTTTCATTAGAATGATTAAAATGGTAAATGTAAATAAAAAATCAACTATTTTAACGATTCTTTTTTGGTCATTTATTTTGGTGCATGGGTTGTACTCTTCAATCAAGCACCTTGTGATAGGCGACATTTTTCGTTTTATTACAAGGACAAATAACTTATAATTAACCATGAGAAAAACATGGATTTTCTAGATTCAGACCACAAATCTTTCAGGAATTGACCTTGTCATTTGTTAATGGTCATGTCAAAACAATGTCCATTTGCCCAATGTGAACGCTAGAATGCAAGCAGTAATCAGTGGTGCATTCGTATCGAAACGCTGCTCGAATCTTCCTGTGCGTCGAAAATTATCTGGTTGACGAATTATCTAGACGATTTCGCATTGCCAACCGAGCCGTTTCTCGGGCTGCCTCTCTTTGCTCTTGTAATTTAGAAGCACGAAGTCGAACCATGCTAAAGCGGCGCTCTTCACGTTTAATTTCTTGCTCTTCTTCAGTCCTTTCATTCGCAACGTTTCGAATCCCACTTGTGTTACGGTTTTTTCGTGAAAGATATGATCGTCTTGTTGGTGAGATGATATTATTAATGATAATATCGGCACAATACACTAATAGAAACTCGAAATACACACATCAACCGGTCAACTTCAAAATATTAAATTTTTAAAACTTTCAAAGAAGTGCCAGTAAAATGAGTATGACGAAAAACTATCTCGAAACGCAAAAAGTAAAAAGTTTCCGCTTAACAGGAATCAGTTAATACTTGCAAGCAAAACTGCTTTTGGATTTTTCATTGGTTAATAGCTTAAGTTTTTAAAATTTTGTTGTTGCTTTCCTATGTCAAGACCCTTTGTTTTTCACTTGCAAGGTTTACTGAGTGAATTTCCCCCAGCAACTCTCTCTCCCTGCAAATCTTTTTTGTCGCACCATGAATAAAGAAAAATTAGAATAGGTCGGTCCCTGGTTCACTTCCCGGAAAAAAAGAATATTAAATATCAACAAAAGCAAAGTGCTACCAAGCAACTCCCACCATAAATAAAAAGTTTTGGAATAGGGCGGTCCCTGATCCACTTCCCGGAAAAAAACCAATGTTGTTGTTGGGTTTCTGGTACCCAATCGTAAATTTTAATAAAAGTAAAAGGCTAGCAATGTACCAAATTTCAAGCAAATCGCAAAATAAATAAAAAAATGTTGGGATAGGTCGGCCCCAGGTCCACTTTCCGGAAAAAAGTATCCTATGTCCTTTTCCTGTTGCCAAGCTACTTCCCACCAATTTTCAGCCAATTCGGTTTAGCCGTTCTTGAGTTATAAAAAGTGCAACTAACATAACTTTCTTTTATTTATATAGATAGTAAACCCCGCTTGCTTCACCGCGTCTCAGAACTAATAATGAACTGAGTCCGATTTTTATCATTATGTTCCATACCAGAGAAGATATTGAACTTCATTACACCATTGCAGCACTCATTGTCACCTTTCGTGTGATACCCATTTCTACTAACACATTTTAGGTCACCTTCGTCCACAAATCGGTCTATATCTCCGAAAGCGGCCAAGCAATCGGAACAAATATCTTAAATTTTAAGTTAAACGTCTAGTAATACAATGGTTAAAATTTCATTCAATTCCATACATTCACACATACAGACAGACAGACAAAAATTCTAAAAACAGTTGATTTGGCTGCTATTGGCCTAATAATGATCCCTGCTATCGATTTTTCTTAAATATCTGCAATGTACAGACACCGACCTTTTCCATTTTATTATATGTAGAGATACGCACAAATCATACAGTCACAAATCATAGGTCAATAAATTGGGAACCGGGTAAGATATCGCGGTGAAAGATATCTTAAATTTTAGGAGAGACGTCTAGAAAATGATTATTGAAAGTTTCATTCATTTCTATGCAGTCATTTTAGTGTGACGCTGGCGTTATGGTAAAAAACCACATTTTTGGTCACATTTTTCGCACATTTTCTTCAATAACTCAGGAACTGGATGAAATATCCAAATGAAGGTTGTCCTAAATTTTAAGTTAGACGTTAAGTGATAGAATGGTGAAAGTTTCATGCAATTCTAGACAGACAGACAGACAAAAATTCTAAAAATTGTAGATTTGGGTTCCGCTGGTCCGACCTCTCCTATCAGTTTTTCTTGAATATCTTCAATGTACAGACATCGACCTGTTACAATTTTATTATATGTAGAGATTTTTTTCAGTATTGTTGTAGAAGCATATAATTTACACATCAACAATACTGATGACCAACGAAATGTAGTTTCTCAAACTTACGTGTTGTATTTGCGGGTATTCCAATTGTAATAACAAAAGCAATGGAATAAGCTTATACTTATTCTTAAACAGTTTTATTCACTTGATAATTCACTATTGCAATAACAATTTAAGACTCAATTTGCGGGCGGTCGAATGGACTGTAGTGCGAATAATAAAAATTAAAAAGAGAAAAGGCAAAGGGACAATGCAAATGTCATGACAACCAGGGTTGCCAGCGCATATGTATTAACCCTTGTTACTTAATATATAGTTTAACGTTAATAAATTTAAAGGACGCAAATACGAACTCATCATGCCGCCGCCCTTGAACTATCTAAGTTATAAACGTGATTTGTTCAACTTAAGATTACGATAACATAGTATTTTGAAAGATATTGAAAATTATGAATTTGATCCTTAGTCTTCATTTTCGCAAAATAAATCTTCCTTGGTCGGTAGAAGGCACAATTTGGCTATTGGTCGCCTGAATTCTCCAGTAGAAGCCTTCACCGTAACAACTCGCACCCGGCCGTCAGCTCCGGGGTGACACCTAATTACCCTTCCGAGTGTCCACTTGGTTGGGGGAGAAGGTTCGTTGAAGATAGCTACAACGTCTCCTTCTTCGAAATTGCGTGATGGACGAACCCATTTAGTGCGACGTTGTAAACTCAGGAGATATTCGTCTCTCCAACGACGCCAAAAATGTCGACGTACTTGAGAAATTAATTGCCACCTCTGATGGACATTTCCACAGAACCCTTGACCCTCAGGTTCTGGGATTGCCTTAAGCGGTTCACCGATGATGAAATGCCCCGGCGTTAGAGCTTCGAGATCGGTTGCACTCGTTGAGACCTCACATATTGGGCGAGAATTAACACAAGCTTCAACTTCTGTTAACAAAGTGCTGAAATCTTCGTAGGATAGGAGGGTTTCTCCTAAGACGCGCTTTAAGTGGTACTTAATACGTTTAATACCGGTTTCCCAATATCCACCCATGTGAGGTGCGGTCGGTGGATTGAAGCGCCACTCTATGCTGGACTCCGCAAAAAACGACTGCAGTGTTTCATCAGCCATGCACTGCTCGTACCTGTTGCGAAGTTCTTTTTCAGCTCCAACGAAGTTCGTGCCGTTATCGGAGAACATGGTCTTACAAAACCCTCTTCGATTTACGAAGCGCTTGAACGCGTTGAGAAAAGCAGGCGTCGATAGGTCCCCTACCAACTCCAGATGCATAGCACCCGTGCACATACAAATAAAGGAACATATGTATCCTTTCGTAGATTTAGCTCCTCTTCCGTAAGTATATTTGTATGAATAGGGACCAGCGAAGTCCACGGCAGTGCGTGTGAAGCAGCGAGCATAAATCGTACGAGCTGCGGGAAGGTCGCCCATTGACTGCGTAGCGGTGTTTCGGTTAATGCAGATGCACTTGACGCATTTGTGATAAATGCTGCGGATCAAACTGCGAGCACCAATGACCCAATAACGACGTTGCAATACGACCTGCATTATACGTGGTCCAGCGTGCAAAGTAAAATAATGAATATCGGAGATGATGAGGCGTGATAGCGGAGAATTTTTCGGCAGGATTATTGGATGCCTAGCGTCGTGCGTGACATCTGCGGATTTCAGTCGCCCACCTACACGGAGGACACCGTTAGGATCGATAAACGGTTGCAAGCGCACCAAGCTACTGCGAAGCGGGATCGGCCTTTTTGCTTTGCAATGAGCGATTTCATTAGCGAAATAAAAGTTTTGCGTATACTTAACTAAGCAGCGTTCAGCTTCGACCAGCTCCAACCCGCTTAGAGGACCGTGCGGTTTTTCGACGAAACGCTTAGTTGCACGAATGTTGGCGATGAACCTTAAACAGTAGGCGATGATACGGCGCAGCTTGGAATACGAAGAATATTTCTTGATGACGGACCAATAATCGCTGGAGTTTGAAACATAGGCTACAACTTTGTTTCGAATGCCCAGATCGGTTTCGTGCTGATTAGTTGATTCCTCCTTCCATAACTGGTTTGTACCCTTCAAAAAGTCAGGGCCGTTCCACCACAGTTCGTGACATAGGAGGTCAGAGGGCGCTATACCTCTAGACGCGCAATCAGCTGGGTTCATCTCAGACCTTACATGGTGCCAACACTTCGGAGGTAAAACGTCTTGGATTTCGGCAACGCGATTCGCTACGAAAGTTATCCATTTACTGGGATGTCCTTGTAGCCATGCTAACGTAATGGTTGAGTCCGTCCAAGCATATAAAGGGTAGCGGAGGTCGCACCAACTGTGCAACACGCTTCGCACCAATTTCGAAGCTAGATGTGCAGCACACAGTTCTAGACGCGGCAGAGTTGTTGGTTTAAGCGGAGCCACCTTAGTCTTAGAAGAGATGAGAGTTACGGTGACAGTACCATCGGAGTGCAGAGTACGCGCGTACACGACCGCGGCGTAAGCGCGTTCGGAAGCGTCAGCAAAGACGTGCAGCTCTGTGAACGATCCCGCCGCTCCAGACCCGATCCAGCGATTTACTTTCAACTCCTTCAACTTCTGCAGCTGAAAACGATGGTCACGCCATGCTCTTTCAATTGCGTCCGGTATCAATTCGTCCCACCCAACTGCGGAACGCCAAACATCTTGAAACCACATTTTCGCCTTTATTGTTACAGGAGCGAGCAGGCCCAAAGGATCGAAAAGAGTGCTAGCATCGGCTAAGAGCGATCTCTTCGTTAGAGTTGCGGGTTCTTTCTTTAAATTAACAGCAAACGTGAAATGATCTGCCTTGGTGTCCCACATTAGACCCAACGCATGAACGTCTTTACCATCGACTGCATAATGCGAGATGCCCTTCGAAGATTCGGAAATACTCTCGTTCAGCTCCATACAGTTCGATGCCCACTTCCGTAGCTCGAAGCCACCTTCCAATAAAATTTCCGAAACGTTTCGTTGCATGGACTGAAGTTCGGTTTTGCAGGATGTACCAGTGAGTAAATCATCCATGTAGAAATCATTGAGGATTACTGAAATGGCTTTTTCGGAATCGTTCGAAGAATCCTTGGCAGTTTGTTGCATGGCTTTTACAGCCAAATGAGAAGCAGCTGCTACACCATATGTGACTCGTAGCATGCGGTAATCTTGCATTGGCGAAGATGGTTGAGGACGCCAAACGATACGTTGCAAGTCTATGTGCTTCGGCGATACGCAGACTTGTCGATACATCTTCGCGACATCAGCGGTGACAGCGAAGGGATAGGTTCGAAAACGCAACAATATGGCATAAAGTTCATGCTGCAATTGTGGCCCAACAAATAAAGCGTCGTTAAGTGAACTTCCAGAAGTAGTTTTCGCAGAGGCGTTGAAAACGACCCTTAGCTTCGTCGTAACACTTGACTCCTTCAAAACTGGATGATGCGGCATATAATATACGTCATTGGTAGTCGTTTCGGATACAGGCTCCATATGACCCATATCTATAAGTTCTTGCATGAACTCACTATAACGCAATTGCAAATCCTTGTCACGAGAAATTCTCCTTTCGATGCGTAGTAGACTTCGTACCGCAAAGTCCCGAGATTCACCCAATGCTACGTCCACTTTCAGCGGTAACTCCACTAGAAAGCGACCATCAGGCGTTCTTTGATGCGTAGAAGCGAAGTGGTCTTCGCAGAAGCGCTCTTCGTGTGTGAGATGGTGTTTTTGCGGAGATTCCTCGAGTTCCCACAATCTCGTTAGCGCGCGATCGAGTTGCACATCACAATGCAACGACTGTACCTTGAGCGTTGGCGAGGACGAAGTACTGATACTTCCACACAAAGTCCAACCAAAAACTGTCTTTTGTGCCATAGGTGCGCCGAGTGGACCCTTCCGAAGTTCGGGACAGATTAGGCTGTTCATGACGTCCATCCCAACCAAGATGTCTATCCGACTGGGCTTCATGAACCCCGGGTCAGCTAGAAACAAACCCTGAATATGAGGCCACTCAGGAATGTCCAATGTCTGCGACGGCAAGTCGCTTGTGATTTTCGGCAAAATCAAAGCGTCAACTGGATAGCGATCTTTAGAGAAGTACGATGACAGTACTAGCGATGTCTCACCCCTACAGCGACCTCCCCGCGAAGACCCGATTCCTGTGACGATTACGGAAGACGATTTTCGAGGTAGACCCAAGCGTTGCACACACGCTTCGGTTACAAACGTAGCATGAGAACCGGAATCAAACAGCAAACGAGCCGTCTGCCATCGATCGGAGCAATCACGAACCTTTACTAAAGCGGTGGACAACAACACGGTGTGTTGCGTTACGGGTAGCGGGTTTTCTTCGGAGCTCAAATATGATGAGACAGATGCAGCGTTGGTATTGGCATTCGATGGCGAGATGGTGTGAGGAGTCGCGTTTGGAGGGGCATTAGCAGATGGAGCATTGGGAGCGATGCGGTTAGCCTCGGCGACGAAATGAGCGGAAGTGGATGTTGCGGTTGATGCTCCTATACCATGTATCAGCGTATGATGTCTTTGGTGGCATATACGGCATGCGGATGCACTATTGCAGCGATCTTTGTAGTGCCCTGGACTCAAGCAGTTCAAACAAGCTTTTGATTCTTTAATGAATTTGGACTTGGCGGTGAAATCTAAATTACGAAACTTTTCGCAGGCGTAAATCTTATGCGCAGCACTGCAATACATGCAACGCGTATTATTTTGCTCAGAAACAGCATGAAAAACTTTGGTTGATTTTGTAGCAGGTTTCGACGAAGTTGGCTTCCCTACCGATCCATGAACAGCAGGCGTAGTAAGCATCGATAACGAACGGCACCTTATCTCAAGAAAATCGGTCAACTGCTCCAAGGTAGGTGGTTCGTCACTAACTAGGGACAGCTCCCATTGCTTACGGGTCTCGAACGCTAGTTTATTGACGATCTCGTGGACTAGCCAATCATCCCAAAACTCGACAGGTCTTCCTAATGCTTTCAGCTCGCGTATATGCTGTTGAAATTCATTAAGAACGCTCTTTATAGCATCAGCAGTATCATTTGTGGCCTTGCGGATGTCAGCAATAGCCCTGAGATGCGCCTCAACAATGACGCGCATGACCTTGTAGCGTGACTTGAGTAAGCTCCACGCCTCCGAATAGTTTGCGTCACTTATTTTGAACCCGTTGATTATGTTAAGGGCTTCTCCCTTCAAGCAGCTACGGAGATAATGCAGCTTTTGTCCGCCTGACAAAGCAGCATTACAATCGACTAAGGAACAGAACGCATCGTAGAAAGAAATCCATTCAGTGGAATCACCAGCGAATGTTGGAAGATCCAATTTGGGTAGGCGTATAGAAGCAGACACAGTGGCAGACGAGTAAGTAGGTTGCACTGCGGGCTCAGATCTGCATTTCTGAATGCGCTTAAAATTAGATAAAGCTGTGGCATACCATGTTTCAGCTTGTATGCGCGCATTCTCTTCTACCTCGGCATTTTCTACTCCACAAGAGGTTTCCACAGCATCTTGAGCGGTGTTAAATCGATCCCATTGCTCACTCAGCAAACCTAAATAGCTCTCAACACTATCAATGTCTAGGTTAAATGCGTCATCTATACTTTTTGTCATATACCTTTTGATGGACTTAAGGGCAGAATCGCGCGTTTTGACAAAGGCAGACATTTTATATTTTGTATATTAACTGTATTTGCTACTGGGTATACTTTTGCTTTTGCTATTTGCGGATGGCGAACCAATTACCAAAAGGAATTGTTACACAGGCAAGTAAAAGGAAAAGTGCAGAGGACGAATCAATTAATAATTGCGTTTTCTTGATAAACAAATAAAACAATCATTAACGATTAAAAAAAACCGTCTAATAAATTGATTACTAATTACTAATCAAATTTAACAGGTCTAGTGGAAACTTACAGAGAAGCAGGGATGAAACCTTGTGAAATGTGGGGACAGATGATCAGATAAGCAGCATGAAATGTGTATGAGTTATAAAAGTTTCATCAACACAAAATTCGGATGACTTTGTTATACCACGATCTTACACAGTTTTATTTAGTTTTGAAATTCCCTGCTGGGTTGGCTAAAATACCTCTCGCTCTATTTGTATAAGTGCAGCTGTGCTTTTAAAATATCAGTAGGAAGTAGCTGGAATAAATTTGATTTATTTTATGTTTATTAAAAATAAAAGAACAGGATTTTACTCGTATTTACCTACAAATATTTCGTGTTACTACAACGCAATCAAACCAACTGGGGACAAAGTTCTTTAAAGCTGGTATGAACATCTAGCCCAACTAGACAGCTAACTGTTTTTTACCATTTAAAACAACTATTGGTTTAAACATGGCGATGTCTTATAAGCTGTCACTTTTCAGATTTAATACAAAAATATGCCAGACTTAAACTAGTGCAAAATAGACAAGAAGACTAGTTCAATCATAGTAAGCGCAAACTATTTAAATGTCATTGGGCGCATTGAATAAGTGCACGACTCACATGGGTAAGGTCACAGGTTCGATCTCGGTTGGCGGAAAAACAAAATTTAAAAAAATCTCATATTTTTCCAACTCTGGACATTTGGCAGTCGGCTTAACTTTGAATTGTACTCTTACCAGTTTGGTCTCTTTCGGACTAGTTTAATACGAGGCTGAAACTTGTAGTTGTATACTGGTAAGTTTCCTCACTACTTTAGTAAATCACTACAAGGTATTTGGTTTTCTTTATTTATTGAGTCGAAGTCTTTTAAAGCATTATAAATAATTCACGTTAAAATCGTAGAAGAATGACTTCTGTAAATGGCAAACACAATAAAATGATTATTTGCCAACTTTTTAATACAGGTAGTAGTAGTTTGTTTAAGATTTCTTATATCTTTTTTATTTACTAAGTATTTAGTATCCGCTTTCACTTACTGCTTCAGCCTCCAAAGCATAACTGACTGTGTATGTTGACAGGATAGCTTTCTTCTCTGATAGCTAGGTGCCTCTGTAAACTTCCGGGTCAGCCAAATAGCGAAAAAAGTGACCGAATACCAAATTGCTGCCGCATGCTGATGGCATCTCTAGTACAAGGTGGCGCAAAAGTAAGCTTCCGATGTTCAGCATATCAGTTGTGGCACGTGCAGTGTGTGCTGTTGCACCATCTTGTTGGAACCACATGTTTTCCAATCCCAATTCATCAAGTTGGGGCAAAAAGAACTCGTTGATCATTGCTCTGTAGCGCTCACCATTCACAGTAACCGTTTGGCCCCGACCGATTATTGGTCAAATAAATAGTCATCAATATTCCGCGTTCTGGAGCAGTGTAGCGTAACATTGTTTATAAACGTGTATTTCGCATGTGTTTACTGCACAAATGTCAAAACAGAACTGACTTTAGGGGCCAATCGCAAAATGTATAGCACTTTCTGATAGGAGGATTACTTTTGCGCCACCTTGTATAAAGCTAAACACTGTTCTTTTCTCATAAAATGCAATTTAGACGTCAATTTCCGACTCATCACGCCTAATGACTTTACCGTTACTTTGCCACTAACATTTGTCATTTATACATAACAGCCAAAGTAAGTGTTTTCATTGCGGAGGTAAGTCACACGTCGGAAAAGAAACTTTGTTAATTTATTTTTGGTTGTCTGTTATTTTTGTGACAATTCGAAAACAAAAAAAAACCAACTGACACCTTCATTTCGAAAATTCGTTTATTTTCTCATCATCTAACGATTTTATCGGTTTTCTGCGCAACTAATGCTCCTGTATGTAAGAGATAGTAATTTTCCAATAACACGCTTGTATGGATACAAATAGCTTTTGTGACGCACATCATCACTCCCGTCATTACATTGAGGAGAAACCGTACGGGATACATACTTGGGATGCTGCTAATATTTGCATTCAAATTCGAATTCGAAAAAATTCAAAATATGAAACGGCAAGTATCTGACCGGAAAATTACATGAAAAGGGAGCCAAGATTCTAGAATTTACAATTGAAATAACCGATTAACGAGCAAAAATGTTCGTTCGAAATGCTTTAACTTTTTGGCTGTACCCTAACTGTACAATGTTAAAACCAGTCCTGTTAAGTAATGATTACTAATCGTTATGATTACCGTTTGATAGATTATTTTTTGGAAAGGCCAATTAATGATTGATTACCCATTGATTGCGGTTTTTAATGATTGTTTTATAAAAAAATCGAAAAAACACCATTATTTTTTAAGGTTACCAAAAAAAAATCAAAAATAATCAAAATATATTTAGTTGTTTACTTTTGATTATTTTTTGGTTTTGTTGTAGGCAAACACATGGCAGAAAAAAGGAGGTAGTTCCATTGCCAATTTTTGGTCGCCATGTTAGCTACCTGACAATTAAAGAGATTATGACGTTTTGTGCTACCAGTTGCATTAAAAAATATTCTTTGGGTCGTTTTCTTTATTTACAAATCAAAAAATTGTTTGACAAAAATTATTAAAAAGTTTTGTGCAGGCTGAAATCTTTGCTTTTTGCAATGGAAAAAGAAGTATCAAATAGAAAATATGAGACGTTAATTTAATTACAAACTAAATATCTATGCAATACGGAAATAGTCATCGGACATTCTGATATTGATCTGGCCTTCAAGGAATACAATTTTTATGTGTTACCCATGATGATACATGGAAATCGGATAGAGATGCTTCACAATTTAAACCAGGAAGACCTGCTAAAGAAGGTGAATCATATAGACCGACGTCTCCCTCTATAATATTGAGGCCTAGCGTATAATCCAAAGTCAAAGCACTCCCCGACATATAATCAAGGCAAGAGCTCAAATGCTAGACCGAGAAATATTCTTCCTTACTATCCATCTTAACCATCACCCTTTCATTTGAAATCCCGAACCACTAGAGCCTGGTACATCTTGGCTTCGGTAGCGTGTTGAGATAAAGCGTCAGTGACAGAAACCTTCAACTTTCTCCCACCAATTCATCTGACACACTCTTTGTCACCACACCTGAAGAAGTTACATTACAACTGACTATCGCCGTTCATAGCACAATAATCCCGACAGTAAACAAATATTTAGTGTTATTTCTCGACGCACACAACCATGCACCGAAATTACTTGGTTTTATCCCAACAAACATTGCTTAAAACCGTGTTTCATAGGTTCCATTTCGTGGTGCCATGACACTAAGCCGCGCGGGCTATTGTTACAAATAGGGAGCCACAACATGTCCAGTATATATTCTAAGGCTAATGCTTGGTTTCCTCGAAAAGCGGCGCCGTTATATTATGGCCGCCAAATAACGTTAGCTATTGTCACCACCATGAGTAGCACCGCTTATTTTTGAGAACCCGGTAAAAGCAATGAAATTCGTTTGCTTCCTTATAAATCTTCTACTTCTATTGTTTTTCTTAAATACAGGGTGGTTTTTTAGTAAACCTATAATAAAAGCTGAAGCATGCATGATACCGTTGTTATAACTTATCGTAAGTTACAATGGATGATATAATCAATATAGGCTTTTTATACATAAATAGCATTATACAGGGTGTTTTTTTTACGGGTTTGTTTTTCGAATAGAGATGAAACTGGCATTTTGTGGTCAAATCTGGCAACTCTAATGTCATTTATGTTCAGTTTAGTTTGCCATTTCATCATGAACAGGTTGACAAAAGAACAACGCTTGCAAATCGTGCAAATTTATTTCGAAAATAATGGTTCAGTTCGCGAAGTTTACCGTGAGCTCCGTCCATTTTATGGTCGACATAATCGTCCATCAGAGCAATTAATTCGGTTAACCATGGATCGTTTTCGCACTACGTTTACTCTATGTGATAATACGCATCCGCAGAGACGTCGAACAGTGCGCACCGAAGAAACAATTGCCGCTGTAGAGCAAAGTGTTGAAGAGGACCCGAATGAATCGATTCGCCACCGTGCACAGCAATTGGAGCTTTGTCCATCAACTTTATGGAAGATTTTGCGCAAAGATCTTGGCTTGCGACCTTACAAGATCCAGCTTGTGCAAGAATTAAAGCCGCGAGACCATGCAATGCGTCGTGATTTTGGTGTATGGGCCGAAAATGAGATTGATTTCGATGCTGATTTTCATCGCAAAATTTTGTTCAGTGATGAGGCTCATTTTTGGTTGAATGGCTACGTCAACAAGCAAAATTGCCGCATTTGGAGTGAAGAGAATCCACATGAGACCCTTGAAACGCCATTACATCCACAAAAACTGACTGTTTGGTGTGCTCTATGGGCTGGTGGAGTCATTGGGCCATACTTCTTCCGCAATAATGCTGGAGAGGCAGCTACCGTTAATGGAGACCGGTATAGAGCCATGATAACCGACTATTTTGTTCCCGAATTGGATGGCATGAATGTGGATGAGTTGTGGTTCCAACAAGACGGCGCTACATGCCACACAGCGCACGTCACAATCGATTTATTGAAGGAAACATTCGATGAGCGCATAATTTCGCGGAATGGACCTGTCAATTGGCCACCAAGGTCGTGTGATTTGACACCATTGGATTATTTTCTTTGGGGATATGTGAAGTCGCTCGTCTACACCAACAAACCAGAAACGTTAGGGGAATTGGAAGCCAACATTCGTGGCGTTATTGCCGACATACGGCCCCATATGCTCGAAAAAGTGGTTGAAAATTGGACCTGTAGAATTGGCTTTATTCGAGCCAGCCGCGGCAGCCACATGCCCGAAATCATATTTAAACATTAATGGCATAAAATTATCCTTCCAATAAAGCCAAATTGATGGACCTTAAAACGATTTTCTTGTGTTTTATTTCAATTCGAAGTTCTATACCCCTAAAAAACACCCTGTACTAACAGTTGTGTATATATCAGAAAACATAATATCAGATTAGTATATTAACAACCTCCATTAACATTGTACCTTACTGCCTTTTATTGTTGTTGCGTCTATTTTACTGGACCGTAACTCTAATTGGTTATTACCAGCGTTCATCATTAATACCATGAACAAATTCACTACATACATATGTACACATGTATATACTATATGTACCTGTCGTAATGACATTAAATTTTGTGGGAACAATGTGGTAACTCTAAATATGCATAATAATTTAGTTGAATTTCACAATAGCTATTGAAAATTAGTTCCGCTGTTAGATGAAACAATTTACAAGGCAATGTATGAATAAGTGAGTGGTACTACAACAAAATATTGGAAATTAAAATAATGTTTATGTATGTTAATGAGCACAAGTTTGTCTGAAATAGTTTGAAATATTGTTAGATATTTGAAACCTTCATCAACAAGCAACCAGCTGGTTTTAATAGGAAAGGATAAACTGTTATACCGACAAGAATTTTAATTACTTTCCAATAACTACTAGTAATTAGTACGAGTTTAAAACAATACGTCTACATTGGGATGTATATTGGGTAGGATAACATATATTTGGTAATGAGTTGTGCGGTTTTGGTGAAGGAAGAAAGACATGATTACAAGTGCTTAATAAATTGAACGATTTGGAATCTAGATTTTAGTTTGTTGAGTAGTTGCATCAATATTCTGGAAACCACCCCAATTGAATACCTGAACTACTTAACTGATACATCTATGATCAATAAGGCAGCCCTAGAGGAAACGCTCTGTGACCACACCATCTGAGAATCTCACTCTAAACATGCTACAAGCAGATTGTGATTGGCTCAACATGCTCACATATCGAAAATGACGCAGGCTGTGGCCGTAGCAAAATCTCTCGAAGAATTTTTCTCATGAAAGACTCGATGATTTCACGGGAGAGCTATTCCAACATGTTAAAGTGCACTGGGTTTCTTTCTATTAGGTAATGGCTTATCGCCGAGTAGAACCTTGTTGATGTCGTGGTAACAGTACTTGCACATAACTCAGCACATCCGTAAAACAGTTCACTTGTCCACTGGCTCAAATTAAATGAATGACGGTACTGAAACTTGCTAGAGGATCAGTTTTCAATACATCAGAATTGCAGTAGAAAATGTCAGTGCAAAGCGTTTTATCAATCACCCAAGGAATGTCGCTCGGGTGCGAATCCTGCCGCACTGCCACTCTATTTAACAGCTGAGCTTATCAATACAGAGGGTCAGTTACCCGCCTACAGTAATCTGGTTGACCCAGTATAGAATCTATTTCGGAAAAAATGTTGGAGTGCTAGTATTTCACTAACATTTAGACGGCTCAACACCTGATTTATGTAACTTGCATCTAGTCCATCATTGAAAATATTCATTAATATTTTCGAGCTCGCCTGTGACTCCTCACACTGTCCGATTATTTTATGCAACCGAGTCGTTATCGTCAATTTTTTATTGAGGGGGAGGAAGTAGAGCGTGTCAATTTAAGTATCAGAGCGGAAAATGCAATATACCATAGACCTAGAATTGGTACGGCTAGAGCAAGGGATTCTGAGAGCAATACATACTGTCAATCCCTCTTCCATAATTTAATGGGTTGATCTACAAAGTTCAACTGCCTCATAGCAATCATTCACTCGGTAGATGGCCTAGTATCTGAAGGTGCTAACCGTATTTATAACTTACAAATTCTGGAAAACTTGCTAAAATCTCCTAAAAGTATTTTGCTGCTAAAGCAACAATAACATAATGGATTTTCACACCAATTCTAGAAGTCGGAAGCAAATTTGTATCAAAGTATAGCGTGCATACGTATAATGAGGACGATGATGAAGAATTTTTTTATTTCGAAATTGCATGATTCTCTACAGTAACATAGCTAAGCCAAATTATACCAGTTTCGTTCATAGGCGCCAATTTCAAAGAGCACCGATGTGTATTAACCTTAATAACATTAATTCAGAATTTTGTTTTTCTACCCTTTTTATAAACATATTTTCACATATCTTTGTATGTTAGGGTGGGTTGAACAAAATATGTTTATTGGTTTTAGGATAAGGATAAGAATTTGTACTTTACCAAAAAAAAAAATTTATATAAACATTTTGCGGTTTTTCCTCTATATTTTAACTGTTTCACGAAAACCTTTTTCTATCAAAAATCGTAAAAAATACACTTTTACTCTGGTACAAAACTCAGTTATTTTTTACTTAAGTCCCTAAAATTAAACAGGAAAAAAGTTAAACTTCTCACTTTCCAATGGCTTTCAATGGGTCAAGTTAGAAATTCTAGAAATATTTTTTTTTCCTTTAGCAATACCTCACTAGATTAATTATTTATTTAAAAATCTAGTGGGCAGTTATGGCTTATTACAATTTTTTCAATAAATTTTCGAATTTTTTGAAGGAGAAATTATAACCCATGCTAAGGAAAAGAACAAAAAAAATTCACTCCACTCTAACTTGTAACTAACTAACTCTCAATTTCACGCCTCAAGTATTCTTGATTTCAACTCATTACTGCATTGAATGTATTTTGTGTAGATGCCCGCATGTGTGGACTTGGATGGGTTATCACTGTTATTTCATTGTTGCTTACTTAGTGCGTTATGATTTGAGTAAAGACCAAAGAAACCCCTATTTACATTGAGCAAAAACATATGTGTGTAGGTAGCTATTCAAATACACACCCACACACATATTTTAATATTATTTGATGAAAGTGAAAATAACCGCACAGTTGTGTAATCAACTAAAAGGAGAAAAATATTTTATTTAATTAATTTCTATTTTTTCCGCTTTTAACGCAGTTGCACACATACATATGTATGTAATCAAATTCAGCATTCACATTAAAAAAGCAATGAGTTTATTGGTGATACGTGGCGTATGATGAACGTCAGAGTGACTTACACTTCTGTATGGTAAATAAATCACTCATACGACACGCTCCACAACAGCGTGAATGCACAATATTTTAATTGCAATGGTTGAAAAGCTCTTATGCTAGATACAAATGAGCAATTTAAACTTGGAACTATTTTTCACTTTACGTGATACCAAAAAACCGCCAAATGCTGCAATGTGGCTAAGTCTGATTTGAGGAAAGCTGAGAAGTTAATGAAAACATTTTGGCGACCAAAGTGGTACAGTGGTA
Source organism: Merzomyia westermanni (assembly GCA_949987695.1). Lineage (NCBI taxonomy): Eukaryota > Metazoa > Arthropoda > Insecta > Diptera > Tephritidae > Merzomyia > Merzomyia westermanni. The sequence continues at coordinate 43,482,867 of OX465291.1, read as the reverse complement.
GATTCTCGGCAAAAGTTTATCTGGCTCGGCTGTCGGCATAAAATATGAAATTCTTGTTCCTAAATATCCTCGAAGGTATATCGCTCAAAATTATTGTTATTATTAAATGAAAACAGACATCCAAAATAATAATTATTTGTATTTTGAGTTTCATAAAATTTACAGAAATTTTAACAAATAAAAAAAAAATCTTTTTCTAATAATTATAACTGAGAAATATTTTTTTCAGTTATCCGTAATTATTATTTTGATATTTAACTTTAAAAGTTTCAAAATAATAATTATGAGCAATTTTGATTTTTTTGAGTCTTCAAAGACTTTTTCCTTGAGACTTTTAAAATAAAAGTCTTCCGATAATAGTTATGAACAATTTAAACATTTTTAAGTCTTTGATAAAAATTTTTTTCATTTTTTTGTCGTAAAATAAACAAGTTATACAAAGGCATTAAAATCACATTGTCAATAAAATCTAATTAAGCTGAAGCTTAAAATAGAAAATGGTCCAGATTCGCCTTCGTGAAAGTGAAAGCCAAAGAAAGTGCGTCTATTGTCTAACCTAACATGAATATTGGTGTTGAGAGGAAAATATTCCATATCTGTCGAACTGTTCTAAATTTTAAGAATCGTGGTTCTTCTTTTTTTAGCACTTAACCGCCTGGCCGATTTTTCCCACACATAGGGAGGTCGAGCCATCCTCCGTCTGTTTTTTCGATCACATAGACGCTCCGGCACCGAAAGTTTTGCTATCGACACCCGAATTCTGCAACAGGAGAAGCAGGAGGCCTAAAATGTGATAGAAAAAACAGACAAAGGATGCCTTGACCTCCCTAGGTGGTTTCGATTGATGTCATTTATCGGTAAAATGTATGACCTTTGCTTTAAACTAAACGATTGTTTCCAGGTGTTATCCAGCTTTTTCGTCGAACGGAACCTGTCATCCAAATTCTCGGCAAGGAATTATACATACAGGTTGATGGCCCTACCCTAGCAACTGTCAAGCCACCTAAAATCTTGGATGCGATGTTACGAGAAATTTTCACCGTCGTCACGTATGCAATCCCGATTGCAAGCAAAGTTCAAAGGCGCATCAAAACTCTCAAGAACTGCCTATTAGTACCTAGGAAAAGGAAAAGAAACTTTGCTGGCAACAAATAAAGCAATCGGCCAGCTGGCTCTGAGCTACTATTCTCTAACATAGTTGCTGAGCCTAGCAAAAACACATTAGAAGAAGTTGCAAGCCTGCCAGAACACCGCACTCAGGCCAGCTACCGGATGTCTTCTCATGTTATGTGAGTATGCAATTTCATTAGCATCGCTATGAGATACGCCGAGAAATACGGTTGTGCCCTCCTTTGAAAGTGAGGTGTCGATGCTATTCTATATCTTCTTGGACATGGCATAAGGTGCGAGGCAGTTTGAGTGAGGTAATTACAGGCAGTTCGCCTATTATTCGATGCATTATGTTCTTAGCTGCGTAGAGCGCAATGGGATGGATCATAAATCCTGCGAATACTTCAAGAGCCATCTCAGCAAATTTTGATGGGGTCCCCCTTTAGAGCTATATATTAGCAATGAAGAACTTCTTAGTCTCCCATGCAGTACTCAGTTCAAAGTTGAAACTTTTTGTTCACGCTCGTTTTCTCGAAAACTGGCATAATTTAAATTCTAATCCAAATTTGGTTTGGGCGTATATGTAGCCCTGAAATGTTTTAAATTTGTGTGTGTTTGCCGACAGCAAATACCGAAACCTTGTTCTGGTTCACCGCAAGGCCCAATTATATCGCCTCTTCATCCGTGCTATATAACGCAGAGATTAAGGAGTGCGGCAACAACTAAACTCTGGCTTCCCTAAACTCAGGTAAAGTATTTCGCTTGATAAGAAATCGGCTGCAGAGTCATTTGGTGTCGAATGGCTGCAAGGCGTCCTTCCCAATACCGAATGTGCTGTTGGTATTGATCGGTATAACGATATAATCTTTAAGTCAAATTTAGACATGGCAGCATACAGGCAGCTCCTGTGTGAAGATCTGGTTTATTGTAGTCGTACTAGGTTTCTCGCACTATATCCTATATAGTTCTTTATATGCGATATTAAAGAGACTAATTCCGTTGTAGGTGAACCGATCTTCTGGGTTGATCACAGTGCAATAAATTTCGATCTGAAAGATCCGCGCATCTGACCATATATTCGCTGTCATATCCTGGTATTTTTTTTTTTATTTTTGAGACGGGAAATTGCAACGTCTACTTTGCCAACAGTTATTACGTTGCCTTTATTGACCTTGACGGAATTCAATCTGGTCTTAAAAATCGCAATCGTTTTTCATCATACTTTTTGGTCGATTTTCCAGCATTGTCAAGTCACTGTAACTTTAGTCGCGTCATAAGCGTCTCTTTTTCCTATTCGCATCCCCAGCACCGCCGTTCATTTCCAAGGCGGGACTATATTTCTTATTAAACCCGTTAATCATGCAGAGTTAATGAAAAATATCCTGCCACCAATAGCCCTAAATCGTTAAATTCAAGATTGTACTCAGGAAGCAGGCGGGATAAGTGAGTGGAGAAAATATCGGGTCTCAGTTTCTGAAGCAGCTTCGAAATAGAACATTTTTTGACATAACAAAATTCATGATTATATACATATGCACTATTTAGAAGCCGTGTTTAGTCCAAGTCTTCCTAGTTGAGTCATAAATCATATTCTACACCAAGAATCACTAAAAACGCACATTTACGGAGTGATTATATAAAACGCAACGGGACGCAACGTGGCGCTTCTTTTCGTTTAAAGAAAAATTCTTGTTACATAAAGGTGTTCACTTCCTTCAGTAACTAACAGTAAATGGGAGTTGCTATGAGAATGTTTTTCGTATTATATAAGGATAAAAGTGCATGTGAATGACTGCGACGCATAGTGTCACGTTAACTTACATAATCAGCCCTTAAATCAAGCTGAATGCCTTTCAAGAAAGAGATTTTTTATCTTTGACAATCGGATTAAAAATTTTTCTTAATGTATATTGGAACGTTTAATAATTAACTAAAAAATAATTAATGAAAATAAAAACAATAATAATGTTCATAAAAGTATTCATGAAACGAGCTCAAGCCTAAGAATAATAATTTTTCACTTTTTGAATTTTTATGAAAATTATTATAGTTTTTATTTTTTAATAATTATTTTTAATTAATTATTAAAAGTTTTTTAATTGAATAGAGTAGGAAAAATGTTTAGAGACAACCACCATAGCTTTCCTTATAGATCCATTTCGGAAGCTGCTGGGCTTCTGGATCAGAGAAATTTTGGCACGCATTGCTAACCATTAAGCTAACAATACGCTGGTTTTGATGTCATCTAAACCGCCATTTGACAGTTAGTAGTGTGATCATGATGGATTTTTTGACAGATCTGTTTTATCAGCAGAACTACCTTACCGCGTGCTCTCGGTTTTTGTTATTGCTTTTTTATGCCAACAATTTTTGTTGACTTTCGGCCTGTACATTTTCAAGTATTCATGAAACGAGCTCAAGCCCAAGAATAATAATTTTACACTATAAAAAGTTTTATTCTTGACCTTGTGCCTTGGTACCTTAAGAAACATTTATTTATTTTGCTGATGTTAATTTTCATACAGGGTGGAATGTTGATGTACGAGGTGTGTTCAAAAGGTATCGCGAATTTTGTGTTTTTTCAAAAATTATTTATTTATTCATGAATATCTATTTTGTCCCCTTCAAAGTAATCCCCAAGAGATATTATACACTTGTGCCAACGGTTTTTCCAATCTTCGAAGCACTTAAAAAAATCATTTTTTTGTATCTTGTTCAGCTCCTCCTTCGATGCCGTCTTTATCTCGTCAAGAGAAGCGTAACGTCGTCCTTTCATGGGCCTCTTCAGTTTAGGGAACAAGAAAAAGTCACAGGGGGCCAGATCTGAGGAATACGGTGGCTGCGGCATCATTAGTGTGTTGTTTTTGGCCAAAAAGTCGCGCACAAGCAACGATGCGTGAGCATGGGCGTTATCGTGGTGCAAAAGCCAATTTTTGTTCTTCTTTGCCCATCTTCTCGGCCTTCTGAGAACATTTTGTACCACCGATAAACGTTGCTTCGCTCCAAAGTAGCTTCTTCGTATGCCACAGTCAACATTCGGAATGCATCCGCGCACTTAATTTCGTTTTTCACACAAAATTTGATACAGGTTCTTTGATCCATTTTTTTGAATAGGTAAAAATCGAAGACGATCCAAAACACGTGCAAGCAAAGCAGCTGTCAACAATTAAGTGAACATTCAAAATGGCCGAGCTTGTCGGCATAAGTGAGAGACATGAGTACCAACATAACGCCACAAAAAATTCGAAATTCGAATATACGTAACCAGCGAAAATTCAAAATTCGCGATACGTTTTGAACACACCTCGTATACTGTAACGATTTTCCGTCATCCCTTGTCAAATTTACAAGGCCAAGAATAAAAATGTTTATTTTGTATGAAAATTATTATTGTTTTTATTTTTATTAATTATTTTTTAATTAATTATTAAACGTTTTTATTAAAATATAAAAGGAAAATTTAGTGACAGCCGACAAGCCTTTTCGTTTAGATCCATTTCGGAAGCTTTTGGCACGCTCTGCTATCTATGCTAGTTCTATCCATTTCTACCATAACATTGAGCATCCACCGCCATCTGGCGGCATTGATCACGCCCATGATGATTTTTTTTGGCAGTGTAAATTTTTCTTAAAATTAAGTTAAGCTTTTACCCCGTAAATGCTTGTGTTTTCTACAGATGTACTTACAGTAACATAAAAGTTCTACCCAAGTTGTGGCTTCTCCGATTAATTCCTTGAAAAGAAACATAAAAGTTCTACCCAAGTTGTAGCTTCTCCGATTAATTCCTTGAAAAGAAAAATACCTTCAAATGTATTGTGAGAACTTTCTTTGGTTTCTTTTGTGAATTCGTTGAAAAGAAAATAGCGATAAGTAAACAGCAAATGCCTTCCAATAAAATGGCGAAGCGGAATCATAAAGTGGAAGTAGGCAACAGATGCGCGGGTTATCTTAATTTGCAAATAATAATGTCCTTTGTGGCGTGCAAGTTTTTGTGTCATCTACTTATACATATCCGAACATATTTACTACGTTGACACTGACTTTACTGTTGCTTATGTTGCGTTTTTTGTGTTTTTATTTGTTTTACAGCAGCTGAGATGACAATGGGACGACACTGCAATTGGACGCTTGTCACCGCTGCTGTTGTCTGACTACAATAATGGTAACAATACATGTTCACTGTGGTAAATAAATATGACAAATCTTAGCTCCTATATAACCTAGGGTGGAACAGAATTTAATGAGGTTATGAGTGAGAAATACAATGTTGTTTTTGTTGTTGAGCATTCAGGGGGGTGTTACCAATGAATGGTATGAATCCGATACGCTACGCAACTTGTGAAACTAGCCCGTTTGCCGATAGAGCAAAGATTAGTGGCAGAAGATAGGTCTCAAACAGAAGGCGTTTGTAAGCTTCTCGACGACGAGCGGATTAGGGCACTTCTGCCACTAATCTTTGCTCTATCGGCAAACGGGTTAAGGGTTAGAATATGCCCGAAGTAGTTATGCCGGTCGTAAGAGGCGACTAAAATCCACAAAGTGTAATGACGTGCAACTTGATGGTTGATCTACGGATATGATTCCTCTTACCTCTGATTACCAACCTTCTTCTTCCTTACGAAAGGAGGGGGTGATATTACCTGGAAGGTCTCACGGGTCACACTAAAGCTCTCTCACGACAGTCGGGCGTACCGGGTTCATATCCGCCAAAGGACTGTCACTTCCGACAACACTCCCCAAAACCTTCGGGGATTGTTTTTGTCGCTAAAAACAACAACAACAATACCAACGAACAGCTTTCCCTGGACACCTCGTGCCTAGTACTCGTAGTTAGAATAATTTAATCCACCCAATAATCTATAATTTTGATCTTGTCTGATAGATTTATTCTGGGCTCGGACATACCTCATATATACATGCGTACCTCATCTACACTTGTCATTGCTATGGTCGCTTTTGTTGTTTGTTGTTATTTTTCCTGCAACAACTGTTTGCTATACATTTGTTATGGACGAAGCTTTGTATCCTTATGGATGCGTAAATACATATTGCTGATGGGCTACTTCCTACAACCAATTCACAATGGAATTGTGGTTTGTGCTTACAAAAACATTGGTCAGATTACAAACTTGTAAGCCGTGGAATTCTACAAAAGTTCTGTGTGAAAATGTTTTCCAGAAACGGTTCATTCTTTGCTATAAGAGTTGTCATCCAAACAGCGCAGCATCTTAGATTACTGATAGGTCAAGTGACACTCGTTGCTAAATAACGAAGAAGAAGATACCCCCGACACTCCAACCCTTGACGATGAAACCTAAGTTCCGCTAGCCAAGACAGTTCGAAAAGGAGATGGCTTAGACTTCCCTACAAAGCTTATACAGCAGTGCTTCATTGGTTAATTGATGAGTGCTTGTTGTTTTTGTGACAGTCTTTGGGGTGAATAGGTAATTGATAAGTAAAGTTCTCTCCCTCCGCGAGCACAGATGACGCTCTACTGTTGTAGTTGTTGTTGTAGCCGGAAAATCAATCTCTGAAGGTTTGGGAAGTTGTACGGATGTGGTTAATCTCTTAAATCAATTCGGTGAGCTCTGCTTCTAGTACCTTCTGGGTATATTCAAGGTAAGGTAAAACAAACCTCATGTATGTCAAAAACAAATGAGATGTCCCTAAGTGTATTCGAGAGAAAATCAGGAACATTGAGGTATAGATAAACGACAGGTCCGCACTGGCAGAGAAACATGACTCTTTGCCCCCTTTGATGTTCCCGATTGGATTCAATTATCGTTAAAAAGGTATGACTGTCGTAATGTGTCACGAAATCGCTCAGACGCCAGTAAATGATCATGATGATTTAACTTTCAGTTTGGTCTAAGAAAAACTGTTTTCCCCGTTTCTGATACAACCTAATACAAATGCGTATATTTTGCTAATGCATATGCCACCATGTTCATATTTTATGCATTAAGGATGGCATAAAAAAATAAAATTTAAAAACAACAACAAAAGTTGTGTCTACGCTGAGTCTTTCAATTGTAATCATTTACATTGTTCTCTCTTCGCATGTACCCGAATCTGCTTAAAACTACAGGGAAATATAAAAACTAGTTGTCAATAATCTTAGAACTAGAGTAGGTCGTCAAGACGTGGGGACCTGTCACTCAGGCGATTGTTAGATCAATGTTAATAGCTATGAGCTTAAGCTAGAAAGTTGAAGTAATTTTTTCCTTGATATAAGACATGCCTATTTAAACGTTGTTCGTCATTACTTGAAAATGTTTAAATCTAATTCGATTGAGTTCATCTGTGTTTCAAGGCCTTATAGCTTTGTACGCAATGTGGGCGTGGTTGTCAACCAATTGATTGCGGTATATTATCTACATGTACTGAAAACGTGTCTACCAACCTTCATTTCAGTGTATAAATAATTTGGTGAATAAAAACCTATAATAGCAGGCGTGAATAGGATTTGTGAATTCTATATAAGCGGTATCACACTGCTTTAATAATTTTTTAACCTGGTTAAATTTCCTTTGTCTAGGTTAATTTTTTTCAAATTTCAATCGCCCAATTTTTTGGTTCTAAAAAAAGTGGCTTTTAGAAATTTACTTAGGCATTTCCTCGACATTTATACTGTTAAGTGCCATTTAAAAAGAAAACTGATTTTTTTGACACTATTGTAAAAGAAGGCATTGTCTCGCCCACTTTTAAAAATTTTATTTTTATCGCTTTTCTTCTTACAGCGACCTGTTAATAGAATTGATATAAAATTGTTTTTCGTCAAGATATTAGCTTTTATTTTCGTCCATGATCCATTAAACAGCTTTTAAATAAAAGTGGGCTTGCCACCTAATAATTTTTCAGCGGCATATTCCTTGATATGGGCTTAGTTGTGTGCCGAATTTGGTTATAATATCTGAATCGATTTTTGATTTATGATTAATTATATTTGTAAAATCGATTTAGCAAAAAATGGGCCGTGCCACTCCCATTTAAAAAATTTAATGTCACTACTTTAATCTACACACCAAATTTTACCCGTACATTTTTTTCCGCAAATATTAATTTTTTTCCTCTTTAATACTTTTACGTATCTTTATATATAACAAGTGAGGAAGTCTAAGTTCGGGTGGAACCGAACATTAAATACCCAGCTCTATATAAGTGGTCGTGGTAAATTGTTGTGGAGTTATGACCTATAGAGGTTTTAAACTTTTTCTACTACCATGTGGGCAATCTTATAAATAAAAATAAATGTGTGTCTGTGTGTCTGGCGTCTAAAGTAGTTAACCAATCTTCACAGTAAATTCTTGGGTTCACTGGTTATAATATAGGCTATATATAATTTTGGAAAAGTGGGCGGTGCCACGGCCCCATGTTATATAAAATTTTAATCTTGTATAGGTGTCCAAGGTACTTAACCGATCTTTATGAAATTTGCGCTGTGGATTCTTGGATTCACTGGTTCCAGCAGAGGTTATATATAATTTTGAAAAGGGTAGATAGTATACCTCGTTTCATGTTTTGCAATTTTATTTAACACGGTACTGAAGTTAATAATAGCGGAAATTTGACATTTTGTTCATTTATATGTGGGCGGTACCACGCCCATTTTCCAAAATTTAAAAAAAACCATTAATGAGATCATGCGGTCATTGTAACTACGAAATTCTAGCATTCTATCTGCATCAGTTAAGAAGATGTGGCATGTTCCGGTTTCCTACCTCTCTTTTGGAAAACTTTGGTCCAAAAGTGGGCGTGGTCGTTAACCGATTTTGCTTATTTTCCGTGGGCGTAGTATCTATAGTATACCTCGTATTAAGTTGCATAATTCTATCTTAGACCGTTATGAAGTTATTAACAGTCGAATTTGAAATTTGCTTGACTCATAAGTGGGTGGTGCCACTTCCACTTTCCAAAATTTTGCAAAAAACATATAAAGAATAAGAAAATTTACGCAACTACCAAATTATATTATTATACCTGTATCAGTTAATTAGATATGAGCAGTTCAATATTTCTACCCCCTTTCCATATAACTTTTATGAAAAAGTAGGCGTGGTCGAAAAGCGATGTCGCTTATTTTCTATGGGTGCATTTAACACAACAATAGTATGTCTCCTATTTCGTTATACTAGCGTAAACGGTTCTGAAGTTATTAACCCTAGACGGTCATCCTTCGTCAAAATGACTACGAACTATTTTATTTTCACTGTAAATAAGTTTTTTATTGTTCGTGTTGATCTCCGCTTTCGTACAGCGATAGTCAGTTGTTTACTCTCTTTGAATTTGTATTTATTAATAATGAAATAAATAATTAAAAAAAAATAAAACGCGTTCATTATTTCGACTCACACCCTACTGAAAGTGGAATTGAAATAAGTCGTCGTCATATTGACGAAGGATGACGTTAATGTACAACAAAAGGGGGTGACCGTCCAGAGTTAAGAAAGTTCAAAGTTTGAAAATTTCTTCACTCAAATGTGGGCGGTGCCACGTCCCTTTTCCAAAAATTTGATAAAGTCGTCAATGGGACAACCAAATTAATAAATTTAGCAAATTTTATCTTTGTAGCTGCTTTTATTATTGAATTAACCCATTTTATACGTTTTCCGAAATTTTCGATATCGAAAAAAGGGGTGTGGTTATGGTTCGATTTCGCCTATTTTAAATAGCAACCTACCTTGGCGGGAAAGCAACCTGTGTGCCAAATTTCATTCAAATATCTCAATTTTTACTCAAGTTATCGTGTCCACGGACGGACGGACGGACGGACATGTCTTAATGAATTCCTCTTTTCATTCTAAGAACTTTGATATATGGAACTTCACATCTGTCTCTATTATTTGTACCGTTACAAACCATCGTTATATGACCAAAACTATAATACCCTATGTACTAAAACGCTGGGTATAAAAATTTTCTGTGCGTCCGTTGTCACTAAACTCCTTCTAAACGCCTGTACCAATATTGAAGAAATTTTTTGTGTGTGCTCAAGTCGGCTCGAGAAAGGTTTAGATTCACAATCCGGACGACTGCATGAAGTGGGAGTGGCACCTCCCATACAAATAAGATTTTTGTACTGCATATACAGGGATATGTGAGATTAATCACTAACACTTCAAGAAAAAGGTAAGGAAAGGATATGTGGGCGTGGTAACTCCCATAAAAATGATAAGAAGGAAGGGAGGGGGACACTTTTCATTATAATGTAAATTAATTTTAGTCCGCAACTATTTCTACGTGCTATGTAATATTACATAATATGAAAAAGAAGGGCTTGATAGGGATAGTAAAAGTAACAGGCATAGGCAATTTTTCTAGATGCATGCCGGTAAATTTCTGGGCAGGGCAAAGACTGTCGGGCCCTATAGTATAAGCCTATATTTGGTCAATTCATTTGTGCCTATAGTGAGGCGCTAATGCTCAGCTGAGTATTAAAAAAGGGAAAAAGTTTATTAGCAATGGGTTCTGTGAGGTACCCATTGGAGTCAGTAGTGCTCTCTGAACTAAAGTTACCTCTTAGCGTTTATTTCAATATTAAAAATTAATTCCATAGACATATCACACCGGTAGTAGAGCCGTATTTCGGGCAGCAATAATACTTAAGAAGAATTTACTCAAACACTGCCGTTTCCAGAATTTCACAAGATTTTAGTGCTGCAGTTGGCAGAAGTCTGTTGCTTTTTGGACTAGTTCGCTTAGGAAATTCTAGTTATAAACAATTTTCGTGCGGCTAGTTTGGTGTTCACCTGCAGGGTAAGTACGCATATTATATGTATATGTATGTGCCCCATTGTTAAAGACAGTTTTCCTCGTGTTAGTTGCATTTCCGCTGACATTTTCGCCATCCAATTGTCACAAAAAAAATATATGAAGTTGACTGTAGCGCAACACGTACGCCTTCAAATTGCATAAATTTACATAACGCATGCCATGGGTACGTAAGAAATATTTTTGTGTTTTTTAATTGTTTGTTGTTACATACTAACATATCTACACGCATATGAGAATAGATACATATGTGTGCCATGCCTGCATATGTTTATTTGCTTATCTTTTATTGTAATATTTTTTTTCTTAATAGCCCGCATACACACAGATATTTACATGCACGTTTGCATATGCTACTGGAGGTCAGTGAAGTGTCAAGGAATTCACAATGATAGCTACAACAACAAACAACGCATTTAATATTTCGTTTGTATTATTTTATTTAGACGAAGATAACTTTTAAAACATTTTTTCTGTGAGTTGCTTTTGTTTGCATTCATAAGCATTTATGCAAATAAATGCCATAAGAGGGAGTAAATATGTATGCACATGCAGCCATTTATCCCTAATAAGCACATAAGATGTGAGCTCATAGTCATTTTTAAAATAAATGAAACTGAGAGCGCTAAAGGACTAATTTGCGAGCACAAAACTTGGGTGGGGTTATAACTATGTTATATGTCCGGACGTAATATATAGTACATATAGATCTAAACAACTAGGATTTCCGTCTCGTTTCATCTACATTTTCTCTGCTTTCTTTTTATTGTTGTTGTTGTTGTTCGATTGGCAGTATATCACTTTGCCTAATCGAATTGTACATTACCAAAATTGTCATCAAATTTAGTGGACGTTCTATGAAACTGACAGTTCCAATAGGGATAGAACGGTGCCATGACATAATCCCAAGTAAAAAAGCTCCTAATCCCAAGGCAAGAGTCATAATAATAACCCTTAATAACTCAAACAAACGCCTGCTTCGTGACCCAAATTTTGTATGCAGCTTGGGATTATGACATGACACCGGGTTGCACTCTAGTTAGTTTGCTGTTATAAAAGTCTTCTCCATTGAGCAGTTAAAAATATGATTTGTGTCATGAGGGAGAGACCAGAGCTAAAAATTTTAACTTAAATTCTAAACTTTTCTGAGCTACATATATATGTACAAACCAAATTTGGTTTAGAATTTTAATTGTGCCAGTTTTCGAGAAAGTTACCGTTAAGAAAAGAGTTTAAATTTTAAACCAGAAATGTCGTAACATTTAAAAAACATAAAAAAACATTTGTATCAGTTGGCAGGACTCGAACCGACGCTCCCGCATCAGAGTCGTCCGCTCTACCCACTGAGCTACGGCGCACACAAAAAAATTCAATGGCTTGGAAAAGCTTTCAGAAAGAAATGAAAATAATTTTAGACGTTTTTTTTCAGTTCAGTTTTAAATCTAATTCCCAATAAATTCAAAATTGGTGTAGGTTATTTAACGGTTTGGATTTTATTACAAAAACTTTTAAAAAATTGCTTTAACCGACAAATGGTTTAAAATTTAGGCTCAAATTTTTAGCCGTGTAAATGTTACACACAAGATTTGTGGCTGTGGTGGCTGACAATTGGTAATGTGGTGCCATCAACGTGGCTGTCTAAAGTCATGTTTACCTGTCCAGTGCATGTCTCAAATAGGTTGGCCAAGCACTATTTCGGCGGCAATAGCAAGTTCCGTGAGAGAAAACCCCCGATAAGTTCAGCAGCTAACCGCTTCTTTTCTATTCTTTCCTTGCCTTCAATTTCCCTTATACTTAAAGTACATCGTTTCCATGGTAGTAACAATCTTTGGTTTCCCTTTTAGCTCGCACTTTGCCGGCATATCGCACACTAAATCAAAAAGAGTCACAACTCAAAAAATGTAAAATGTTCAGGAGAGGCAAAAAACTTTTTTTGCAGACATGGTTGCAATTTTTTAATCAAATAAAATTCCAAATGGTATTAAAACCTGTAAAAAGCTGATTTACAAGCAGGTTTTTAGTTTTGTTTGGTAGTTTTGACAATACGAGCCAATTTAGAGTTGTGACTCTCTGTAGTTGAAATTTTTTCGTTTGGTTTATGGTATTAAGTTTAGTTGAAAATATGTTTTGATTTACCCTTAAAAGTCCCCAAACACTTACTAATTAGCAAAATAGAAAGGAAAAACAAAAAAAAATTTTACTTCAAATTGTTATATTTTTAATAGTAGATTAAAATACGTAATATATTTTATGAAAAAATAAGAAGTTTGAATTCAATATAAAATTATACTAAGCACATAGTAAATTTTTATAAGAAGCTTCATAGAAGTTTTTCGGAATTTGATTCTAATAATTTGACAACTAATTTAGCGGCCGTCGATGACCGATGACAAACATACATATACGAGTACAAAGGTAAGTAAATAGAATAGAAGCGGTACTTTTCCAATATGTTCTTAAGGGTTTTACATTAGGATTTTTCGAATTCAAAGGTACGTATATTTTAGGGTAAGTATGGATATAAAAGGTAAGTAAAATTTTAGGTAAGTATTCAATTTAAAAGGTAAGTTTGTAAAAGGTAAGTATAAAATTCAAGTTTAAGAGTAAATTCAACAAGGCAATTTAACAGGTAAGTTAATCAAATTGAATCAAATCTTCATCCATGTCTTCAACACATTTTCAAAAGGAAGTGAAAACTAAAGAAACAATTGTTTTTGCATATTCCTAATATGATAATCTTGAAATCTCAAACCTTAATAGTAATACTTACATTGATTTAAATTATCAATTATCATAATTACTTGTATCAAAGATAATACACTTGGTTATACTTACTTTTTCTATAAAAAAATCACACCTCTGAACGATATCGCAAACTATTTCACACTTTTTCAGCTAAAGTGTCACAAGTCGAAATAAGATTCTTTAACTGAAAATAAAACTATACTGTTGCTTAAATGCAAACTGTCACAACTATAAATAGTACTCTTTAGTTAATACTGTTCAAGCAGGTAACATAAACGAAAGAAACATCAAAACAGACATAACGGAATTTCTCCAGCTAAGGAAAGCAATGTTGGAGAAGAATTTTTCGCAGTCGTTAGGTATGTGTTCTAAGAACTGTTTTATGGGAAAAAGTCGATTTTGAAAAATTTTGAGTTGTGACTCTTTTTGATTTAGTGTGCGGTATGATGCTTCTTTATAATAGACACGTTTGAGCAAAGAGTTGGAAGTTCGATCTAAACTTCAAATCGCGATAAGCTCAAGCTCTGACTGTAAAATATTAGTCCAACAGACCGTGCTTTTTTTTGGTAAAAAACTCGTCACCAGCTCCAACTATTACTTATTTCTGTCTGCCTTTGGGACGCTGATGTTTTCCCCTGGGCCTTTATGTAAATTTTTTCATTAAAATTTAATATTCATCCATCCTTACTTTTTAACAATTTATAGATACTAAATTAAAACCAGTCCCTACACTAATTTCAGTACACGGTTAAAATTTTTAACCTAACTTTTTAACTTTTCTGGGCTACATATATTGAGCGCTGTGCACAAAAAAGACGTAAGAGCTAAAAAGAAAATTTTGCAGAAGAAAGTTTTTTTCAAATTATTTCGCATTTAGTTAATGTATTGACATGAAATTAGGTACTTAGGCTTTCTTTAGCAATTTTTTCGCAAAAAAAGAAATTGTCTAATAATAGTGTGAGTATAACAAATTAATAAAAATAGTGTAAGGCTCACTTGCACTCTTTTTTTCTCTTTATGGCGCGATATACAACTAATATTAAGAAAATCATTGCAAAATACTGAATACGAAAAGAACGTAAAGTATTTTACATTGTTATATTTCTAATACCTTTTACAGACAGCTTCAAATTGTTAATAAGAAAATAGTGTAACATCGACATAAATACACTAATCTACTTTTTCAAAAATGCAAATAAAATTTTAAATTAAAGATACAAAACAGTGTATTATCAGAATTGAAATGGTGCATTCTATACAAATAAAATAGTGTATAATGATTTCATAAAAAAAAATTCAAACACAAAATATCGTATATGCAGATACTTTCAGACAAATTCACTTAACTGGTATTTCTAAGCAAACATGATGGATAAGATTCTGCGGATTAAAAGATAATGACTCTATTAAAAGTATGATGTATTCCAAATATGGATATTTTGAATGAAACGCAAGTAATCGAAGTTTAAGATGAGTTTGTAGAAACATTAAACTCATTTTTCTCAAAACAATACTTTTCATTTTACACTGTTTCATTATTCCAGCGACGATATGATATATAAGCATGATTTTTGCGCATACGCCTTTTTTGCCCTCACCATATCAGTATATCTATCTATGGCGCGATATACAACAGGTATATCATCATAAACCTCCTAAGAGATTTTTGCGCCAAGCTTCTCTTCCAATTTGTGGTGAGCCGATTTGAATTTTCCCTACAAATTGGTGGCACCTACAGTTTTTTTTTTGCCGACTCCGAACGGCATCTACAAAGGAGACGAATTTTTGCTGAGAAGCCTGTCATGGCAGAAATACACTCGGAGAGTTTGCCAAACCACTGCCGAGGGGCGACCCCGTTTTGAAAAACTTTTTTCAAATCACTTTTGATGTTACCTGTACCAGGGCTCGAACCATGGACCTTCGGTGTGGTAGGCCGGCAACACTACCTTCACACCACGGCGGCCGCCATATCATATCAGTCTACTTTTTGATAATTTGCCTGTTGCGTCAAACATTTTTTTTTTTAATTGGTTTTCTGCACTTTTCTTTCGTTATTTCAAATTATTTGTCCTCACATATGTCAAAAACAGATAGTACTGACGGATTGCCTGAAGAGGTATTTACGCACGGCGACGAGAAGCTGATAAAACGCATGCATTAGCTTCTATACAGAATATGGTAGGATTAGTGCATGGTGCAAAGTGCTCTTGCCTGCTGCATAGTGCGGAAAGCTGGACGCTGACAACATCTGTTGATGGGGTCCGGGGAGTATTGGAGAGAAATGTTCTTAGAAAGATTTAAGGACCTCTACCCGTTAGCAACGGCCAAAAAGTTTTAATGATGAGCCGTATGCAAACATCGGCATAGTTAAACGAATTAAAACACTGTGGCTTCGTCGGCTAGGCGATGAATGAAGATTTTCCGGCCCTGAATGTATTCTTATCGGCAACCTGCTTTGGAATCGGAGGGAGACTGCCACTCCGAAGAAAGCTCCAAGTGGAGACCGATTTACGATACCGTGATGCTTCCAATTTGCAAATCGAAGAAATGAATGGAGCAATATTTTGGACCAACAAAATCGGTTAAACGGTTACTCTCTATTTAAGTTAGTGAGTAAGTAAATCCCCTTTTATGTGTTTTTCGAAATGTCCGATATCGGTGTGCAAATCGTTTTAATTTTTCTCTAATATCGATTAACAAATAAAAATTAAAAAAATGGTTTTACAGTAATTTACTCTCGAAATTTGAAAATTTGTTCATTCATATGTGACCAAGTTTTTGACGTTTTTTACAGCTAAGTTTTAAATCTAATTCGTAATAAATTCACAATTAGTGTAGGTAATTGAACGGTTTGGAATTTATTACAAAAACGTTTAAAAAATTGCTTAAACCGACGAATGGTTTAAAATTTAGGCTAAAATTTTTAGCCGTGTAGCAATTCAAATTCGAACAGTCATAAACTATCACATGGGAGAAAGTATGCACAGTAGCGGAAGTAATATAGACACCAAAGGAAGCGCTCGTTCGTAATGGAATGAAAACATAGAAGCCGAACGAAGCCAAAACATTTTTAGCCGTAAATGCCCTTGCGTTATAAACTTCTACAAATGAAGTCACAACCAACGAAGAACGAAGGCAACCAAACAGACAAAAACGCCATAAAAGCTTGTATTAGTGCGATAAAAAAAGCAATTTAAAAGAGTTGACTAAAGGAATGCAATAATCACCGCAATAAGGATAAAACGAAATAAAAAAAATAAAAAACTTTGCAAAGATTCAAAACTTTAAAGGAAAGGTCAAACGAACACTTTCGTAAATAAATCAATACAAAAATAGTTCAATGACAATTTTAGGAAGTAAAAAATACTAAATCAAAGCGAAAGGAGTATTGTATGTATACCCAGTGATGAATTAAGAGTTCCTCTCAGCAGTTGTTTTCTCAGCAAGTAGTTGCCTTACGAGTACCTGAAAGGGGCTTGAAGGTCTAATCGTGAAAATGGACAAGGCATGGCCTGCCACGATTTATAACTGGATCACCAGTCTTAGAATTGCATACAGGCTTCCATCCGGAACGAGCGCTGGGCTTGAGTTGCACCAGATAAAAAGTATATTTTCAATGAAAACAAAGATGCAAAACAGTCGGATAAAAATTGTTTGATGGCGATCAAGGAAAACATTTTGAAGTCAACTATTTAAGGAGCCGTCTAGTATGTAAAGGCTTTAAATCTATACACGGGAAAGTAAAAGGTCAAGTTATCGCGCTGCACAAGGGAGTGCGATGATTGGGACAAGGCATGGGGTCAATACGGATTTACGACGTATTTTGCAGTGGCCATCGAATGCACAAACGAAGGAAACTGGATTGACTATGCTGTGGCTCGAAATAGGGTTATCTGTAGTACCAGGTGCCAGCACAAAAAGATCCACCAAGCTACCTAGGCGTATTCTCTTAGAAATACGCGAAACAAAATTTATTGCCATGTTTGGTCGGCACAACCTCTCATGGATGCTGATTGAGAAGGGTTATACTGATTTAACAGTTGTGTAAAACCACCGGCCGTAATCTGCTCACTCTACGCTGTACCTTGGACTATTGAGAGCCACAAAGGTCAACTGTTATGATGAGGAGTTTCGCAATTCACGGAAATAAGGCTAATGACGGAAAGCATCAAGACCGAGAAAAAATCTTACTGAAACAGTAATGGTGACATGGGAAAGATTGTGCTTAAGTTTTGCGGAAACGCTTATTTTCCTTGATGCTCAGTACCGAGAGAGATGGGAAAAGCAGTGGAGGAGGACTTGAGCTACCTTGGTTAAACCACTCAACCAGCTGTTGTTGTTGTTGTTGTTGTGGTAACGACAAAAACAACCCCCGAAGGTTTTGGGGAATGTTGTGGAATTAACAGTCCTTGGCCGGATTTCAACCCGGTACGCTCCGGTACTCCCTTGCGGTACTTCCCGACTGTCGTGGTAGCGATTTATGACCAGTGAAACCTACTGGGTCATGTCACCCCTCCTTCCGTAAGAAGGGAAAAGATGGGTCATGAGAGGTGAGAGGAATCATATCCGTAGATCAACCATAGAGTTGCACGTCATTACCACCAACTCAGTGGGGTTTATTATCGAAAGGACGAAATTACTCTGACTTCCGCCAAAACAATGTAACAGGAAAATGTTTCACAGGCGGACGGATTTAGGAAGTTATAAAATTCTATTTACCATCATAACTGGGTATTACAAATAATATGAATGTCAAGCGAAACTGGTTATGACAGGCAACTATCCTGCTTTCCAAAATAAGCTACTGGTATTTCTACAAAAAGTAAATCGCCAGATTGCGGACAAGAATACGAGGTATGTTCAAAAAGTATCGCGAATTTTGTGTTTTTTCAAAAATTATTTATTTATTCATGAATATCTATTTTGTCCCCTTCAAAGTAATCCCCATGAGATATTATACACTTGTGCCAACGGTTTTTCCAATCTTCGAAGCACTTCAAAAAATCATTTTTTTGTATCTTGTTCAGCTCCTCCTTCGATGCCGTCTTTATCTCGTCAAGAGAAGCGTAACGTCGTCCTTTCATGGGCCTCTTCAGTTTAGGGAACAAGAAAAAGTCACAGGGGGCCAGATCTGGGGAATACGGTGGCTGCGGCATCATTAGTGTGTTGTTTTTGGCCAAAAAGTCGCGCACAAGCAACGATGCGTGAGCATGGGCGTTATCGTGGTGCAAAAGCCAATTTTTGTTCTTCTTTGCCCATCTTCTCGGCCTTCTGAGAACATTTTGTACCACCGATAAACGTTGCTTCGCTCCAAAGTAGCTTCTTCGTATGCCACAGTCAACATTCGGAATGCATCCGCGCACTTAATTTCGTTTTTCACACAAAATTTGATACAGGTTCTTTGATCCATTTTTTTGAATAGGTAAAAATCGAAGACGATCCAAGCTGTCAACTGAACATTCAAAATGGCCGAGCTTGTCGGCATAAGTGAGAGACATGAGTACCAACATAACGCCACAAAAAATTCGAAATTCGAATATACGTAACCAGCGAAAATTCAAAATTCGCGATACGTTTTGAACACACCTCGTATATTAGCAGCTAGTTCAAAAAAGCCCAATCAATGCTAGTGAACATGAAGAAGAATGAGTAATAAAAAGCATAATGAGTGCTTCACTTTCTAAACACATTTGATAATCTTGTTGTCGCAATTAAATAGTATTTTTATTGTCAATAACTTTTATCGTTTACCTTTACTTATTCAACAAATGAGAGTAACTACAAATCTGTTTATATATTTGTCATCGTCATTCCTACAAAGAACAATTTCATTCATGGCGTCAACCCCACTGCCAAACTTTTATCGGGTTAGTGTATTTGTCTAGACTCCAGACAGCAAGGAGTGAAGTGAGCGTGTACTTATGTAAGTATTCCTTGGCTGGCATGAAATGCACTTTCGCCAATTGCCATTTATAAGTAGTTTGGGAATAGTGGAATTAACTCATTGCTATTCAAAAGTTATGAATACTCAGGAAATCCAAGTTGGCAACAATTTTAAATCCACCCACTAATGCATCATGCCGCTTGAGGATAGCATTCATACTTCAGCTTATTTACGATATATTCTGAAGCTATTTTTTAATCAATGTGACTTCGATAATTGAAAGGAAAGCAATGAAGAAATTAGTTTAAATTTGTAAATACCTATCCTCGCAAACCGCATAAAACTCATAAACTTGTGGGATAATTGCCTCAGAGTGGAGCGAATAACGCTTAAGACAAAACTCGATGACTAGTTTTTGTGCGTTTAATCGAATCGACTTTCGAGTAACGGATGCTTGAAACATGGTGCTAAACCCAATGACAATATCTTATAAATAAAAATGAATGTGTGTATGTGTGTCCTTAATAGGCGTCCAAAGTGCTCAAACCGATCTTTATTAAATTTTTACGGTATATCCTATGGTTCACTGGTTACAGCATAGGCTATAAATAATTTTGAAAAAGTGGGCGGTGCCACGACCCCAGGCCATATAAAATTTCAATACGGCATATCTGAACAAATTTGGTCTAATTTAATGATATTTGCATATATATGTCACTTGGTCAAAATTTACATAATTTTGGAAAAGTGGGCAGTGACACGCCCAAAAGTAGAACGAAAAATTAAGATATAGGAATAAATTACAAGGAAGCGCCAAGAGGGGAGGGAAGAGAGTACACGGCTAAAAATTTGAGCCTAAATTTTAAACCATTCATCGGTTTAAGCAAATTTTGTAAACGTTTTTGTAATAAATTCCAAACCGTTCAAATACCTACATCAATTTTGAATTTATTGCGAATTAGAAATAAAACTGAATTGAAAAAAACGTCTAAATTTTTTTTTATTTCTTTTCATTTATTTCTGAAAGCTTTTTCAATTTGAATTTTTCTTAATACAATTTTGTGTGCGCCGTAGCTCGGTGGGTAGAGCAGACGACTCTGATGCAGGAAGCGTCGGCACGAATCCTGCCAACTGATACAAATGTTTTTTATGTTTTTTAATTGTTAAGACATTTCTGGTTTAAAATTTAAACTCTTTTCTTTACGCTCATTTTCTCGAAAACTGGCACAATTTAAATTCTAAACCAAATTAGGTTTGGACCATGATTCAATAACTAGAAGGTTAGTTCTCTAGTGACATATTTTGACAATTGCCGCCATTTTGCTGCCTGAAAAATTGTCATTTACATTCAGGGTTGCCTTTTATCGAAATTATGCAAAAAATAGTAGTTAGAAATGTAATATACAAAGTTTTAAATAAGTTGGTTTCAGAAATTATATTAATTTGCACTATTATTTATATCGACTTTTGGGGGTGTAGTGTAGTCGTGGACGTTTAAAACTCGGGACATTCCGGTATGTAGCAATGGCTGTCTTAAAATTTTGTCCCTGCATACTTCTATACTTACTTAGGTCTATCGTAACTTCAAAGCTGTTCCTTATGTGATTAGAAGTCTTGTTTTTAACAAAACTTGACTACTATTATCTGGGTCTGATAATCAGTTCTGGCTTAACTTATGTATAAAGCAACAGTTTTAAGTCAACTTCTGTTTTAAGTGTGCATGAATAATAGGAGCCAATCCTATCTTGTCAATTTTTCATTATTATTAAAAAACATAGTCCTATAGTCATCAGCACGAATGTGCAATTATTCAGAGTTTGAGTCGATAAGTGTACTGTATTAGCCATTGAAAGTTCTAGGTTTGACGAAAATCCCTGGTATCATGCTTACACCGAAACCACACAGTATTTTGCGGTCCATGTAAACAGAATGAGCCGAAATCAAACTTTTAATCATGTTTTACCAACATTTAAATTTTAGCACATTCATGAATCTGGCAAGAGGGCGAAGTGTGTACGTATTTTGATTGCAGATACGTATGCCCATATATGTTTGTTTGTTTTAAGTTTTGTTGGAGCAGTGACCGTTTTTTATTGTTTTTTTATTGATTATACAGAAAATTTACAACGATTTATAAAGTGATAGTATGGGCTGCCATGTTTTGATGTATTTAATTAATTTTTCTACTATGATTTCCTCGACAAATGAAAAAAATACTCCTACTATTTTTTCGTTCGCAAAGGAAACCCAGAAAGTGGAAGTGTCAAAAGTAAACGTCAGCTAGAGAGCTAAACTTATTGTAATTGAATCATGGGTTTGGACATATATGTAGCTCAGAAATGTTTAAAATTTAGGTTAAAATTTTTAGCCGTATATCATGTTAAATTTAGGCAACTTAAACTACCGGGTCAGTTGAATATATAGGTAAAAATTCCGCTAGGTGGTGTACAGAGTCGAAATATTCAGAAAATATTTGGGGGTCCTTCAAAATATTTTCAAGCAACCTTCCGGAAGCTAAATACTTTAAACTTTGATCACATGCGATGACCATTCGATATAAATTGAAACAACTTCCAATATGAATCAAAATACATATATTCAAGATCGTATGAATGATCTAATTTAGCTCATACAATTTTTAAACTTAGATTTGGAAGATCACCCTATTTCAAACAATTTTTTAAAAACAATCTATCTCAGAATTTGTTTTAATATCACCCTATTTCGAATTTGGTTTAAGAACGTCCTACCTGATGGTATGATTTTCAAGTATCCCTATATGACCGAAAATTTAATAAATTTTTCACTGAGATTAGGGGTTTTGAATCAAATTCGTCTGCGAATCCGTTGCTGCTTTCGTCCGTCCGTTACCACTACAAATTGAGCAAAAATTATTACATGTTAAGCAGATTTGATACATAGCTTTTTCTGTATCTAAAATTTGGAAAATAGATGTCCTAGCATATTGGAAAAAAGTGTGTGGAGGCGCCCATACTAGGAAGATAGTGCTGTAAAGATTTTAGAACCCATAACTTATAGAACTATTATGTCTAAATTTAGTATGCAAGTTATCCCTGCGCTCAGATACATTTTGTGTAAGAATGGCAGACCACGCCTACTTTCTTACAAAAGTTCGTGGCATGTAACGATGCTCACTAATATTTCGCTACAGTAGTAATATAATAATGATTTCGTATTCGTGGCTAAAATTTAGGAAAGCGGTAAAGAAATCTGCCAATAGTAGCTCCCCTTTTCAAGTCGGTACCAATAACTATTATGAGCTCTTACAGGAGCTTAGGCAAATTTGCGAAAAATTGTATGACTAATCTCTAAAGAGACCAGAGAAGATGTGGAACTTAATTACATCGCTTATTGGAGCACTTATTATCACCTCTCGGTTGGTACCCATATTGTACTAAAACATTTTGGGTCACCTTGCTCCACATAGTGATCCGTTCGAGTTCTTTCATTAAGTTAAACGTCTAGTAATGCAACGGTGAAAGTTCCATTCAGCAGTTTTTAAGTGATGAGCGCCCAACATATAGACAGACAGACAAAAATTTTTAAAACTGTTGATTTGGCTCTTTGGCTTTATAATGATCCGTCCTATCCATCTGCAATATACAGACATCGACCTCTTACAATTTTATTATATGTATGTATGTAGAGATTGTTATTTGACTCACCTGCTCCACTTGTGACGTCTCTGACATTTTTGTTGTTAATAGTTTATAATTTTTCGATAAAATTTTCTACACTCCCCTAAGCCACGAAGAACAACAACATTTTTCTTACACAAGAAATTAACACGTTCCATGCAGATTTTATTTAAATACAACGGACGGTTTCATATTTTTTAATCAAATATTTAACACTAAAGCAAAATTGTATAATTTTCCCCTATTATTTTTTTACACTTAAGAAAATATTTGATTTATTTTTTTTTTTCTACACATTCAATTTGTTACCATTTTATGTAATAATCACATCTCACATTGCACTGAGCATCATTTGACGCATACATTCACCATTTGACCGGTCGTAGATTTTGCTAGATGTTGATTGAACTATTTTTCTTTTCCTGCGTAACTCGCATGCCAATAGAAAAGTCATAGACAGAATATCTTTTTGCACTACAAGTACCAATGCGAAAATGGTCACAAATATAATTATTTATACGTATGTATGCATACAGTCGTCTTGTTCACTTGCCGTCGTCGTCGTCCCCGCCGTCGCTTTCGTACGCAATACCGTTAAGCCAATACGCACAATTGGGTGGACTCTTTTTCGTTTCGAGTCATCAAGGTTTTTCACTGACGCCAATTTGAAGTCACACACAAAACCAACACCAAGAGTCAAAACAGCCACCTCTGCTGACTCAGCTGTTTTGAGAAGGAGTTTTGATTGATAAAAATTCTTTTGCAAATCTCTTAATCTTTATTTTAACTTTTGTTCGATGACTCCTGTCGGTCAACCTCTTCCGTTCAGCTGTTTTGTCACTTAAGCAAAATTACATATGTACCCCCCTATATGTCTCACTCGTTATTACGCTACTACGAGTATTTTTACTCTTGCCCCTTTAATTTCCTTTTTCCCTCATGAGACTGCGTATGCTTCACACTTCCAAAGCATATTTGTGGTTTCAAACCTACGTTAGTTACACTGGTTTCTTTTATTTCCTTTTTTCGTGAAAATTAAGTTTTTTCTTTATATTTTTAGATAAATTGTAAATATTTTTTTAACTTTTAATACTGTTTTATTGAGCTTTAAAAATATGAAATACGAAGCGGTGATGTGTGCACGAATTATATCTTCAGTGTGTATTCTTGAAATGACAGTTGGCAAATTCGCCTACCAATATTTTTACTCCTGTTCGGCCGTCAATCCAGTATATTTAATATGTGTGGCATATGTTATTAATGCGCAGGCGCTGGCAGGATGCAAGTGAAGTTCGCTGTAGTTTGCGAGGACATTTCAGTTACTCAACGGCTGGGGTATCGATGACAGTAGTTATTCCAAAAGACTTTTGGGTTAGTGGATGGAGTGTTCTACCTCTACATGTAAACAGGGCTTACTTCCTACGTAGCCTCTTGGTTTGAAACCATGCATTTTTTTAGAGTGCTAAACTCAACGGGATTTTTAATAGGAATTTGGTGAAAATATAGGACTCTCCCATAAGTAGAACATATGTTGAAACAACGAGTTTCTATCAGGCGGGGCAAGAGCCGAGAATGTTACGGTATCCAAAGTTAAGGAAGTTTGACTCGAGTATTCTTGGAAGCTCTATATTGTCATTGCACCCCTGCGAGTTAGGGGGTTAGAATATGCTCGAGCTAGGCATACCGGTCGTAAGAGGCGACTAATATGCACAAAGGTAATGACGTACTACTCGACGGTTTATCAACGGATATGATGCCTCTCACCTCTCATCACCCATCTGACATAACTTAGAAGATTACACTGGACATACCAAATCGCTACCACGACACTCGGGAAGTACCGCAAGAGAGGCCCGGAGCGTACCTGGTGGATATCCGGCAAAGGACTGTCACTTCCCAATACCTTCGGGGGCGTTTTTGTCACTAAAAACAACTACAACAAAGTTATAGCTATAAACCTATCTTCGAAGCTCCCTAGTTTTTGCCAACTTTCCAGCGATTGACCAGTCCGATTGTTCTCATTTTTGAAATATACATACAAGAAGGTATTCTCTTCAAACTGCATTTCTTGTTGTGCCATATTTAATTAATTGGTTTATTATTCAACTTTGAAAATAATTCGAGTTTCGAGAAACTGGCCCAAAAGTTTTTTTTTTTTGTTGTTGTTATTGTGAAGTATAGAAACAAGTTTCAGAGAGACTTGATTGTTTGATGCTACCCCACTTGTGTACTCTGATTCCGTAAAAGACAGGGCTGGACCTTTGCCTGAATTAAATCGGTACCATCACCTTCTACAATTATGTTACGGGGCCGACCCTTGAACTTTCAGGTTGTTGTTGTTGTGGTAACGATACACCAGCAGAGAGATTGCAGAACCTTAGATTTTTATAATGTGGATTATTTCGGAAACCATGCAGGTAAAATTTAGTTGGACTCTGTCGTGACTCTGGAAGTCAAGGACTGATGCGCATAGACATTTGGAAGTAGGCTAGGTGGTGTACTTCGTTTAAGTCTGCGAGGTACGTTTCAGTCCACTAATATTTTTTCGTCAACCTCTGGTCCCGGAAGAAGATGAAGTGGGTATTGGCGTGGGAAGGCTGTCGCTGTTTTACCTGGCGAATTAAGCTAGCCATACAAGAGGGGATAGCAAAATTTGCCTTTGCTAAATTCCGCTACACACAGGAATCTGTGGACTGATACGTACGTTGCGCCATGTCCCCCGATCTAGCCTGCTTCCTGCGGAACGACCTTACCGATGGATCATCCTGGGAACGTCAAGGTATTATTATCCGGTCTGGCGGTGTCGATCTCGAAATAATAATTATATGCATACCTCCACCACCATCTGTCGGAGAGATTGTAGTCTTGACCTCAATGCGTCGCTCAGAGAAGAGAATTATGTAATTCTAGACTATTAGCGGTAAATTTCCGCAGTTACCTATTAATAAACAACTTTAATTGGCGAGCAATGGAAACTCTTGCATCGGTCCGTTCACCGATCATCCTCTATATAGGTCGCCCCACAGACTTTATCACCTTGGAAACCCATGTTAACAAAAACTTTAGAGAGCTAATTTGAAGTTTGGATAGCAACATATATCTAAAATGAGCAAAATCTAGATCTAGACGTGAAAGTGGGTGCATACATTAAATAGTTAAATTTTAAAGTTTTAACATATAACGAAAGTAGAGAACGTAGAACCCTTTGGGGTGCATTGAAGCCAATTAATTTGCTCTTGATCATGACAGATACAAAAGCGACAGTTTGACTCTAGAGACCCTTAAATTGTTGATCAACGCCGAAAAATATCCAATTTTCACTTTAAAATTTGACAAATGTATGTGTTCTGCATTTGTTCCCTTGCTTCTTATCGATCAAAGCTCCTGCACTCACAACCTCCGATCAATGTCTTTGTCCGTAAACAAACTTCAGCAGCTTGGTATAAGAAATGTGTTCACCACTACTATTAGTAAAATGTTGCTTAAATTTTAGTCTGGCAACTATGGTGTGAATCAACAGTGGTCGACAGCTGACATTTGACACTTTGTAAAACAACAACATAAGTAAACATTTCATAGAATGGGGACGTCAGCAAGGCGGAAAATAGTTACAAACTAAATTGTTTTGGAATAAAGAAAATTACCTATTAGAAAAGTGTTGTAACCGAACAGTGCCAGGCCAACGATGGGACAACAACTAATTTGATATATGCAGGGGTGTCACAAAGTCAAATACTCCGCGAAAAAAGTCAGCAGATTGAAAACTCAAAAGACATAAAGGAACATATGGAGACGGACTGCCCCAGTAACGACCACAAATCACATACACATTATTTGATTCATGAATAAGGACTAATGTCAACAGCTGCACTTTCCATATTCCGCCAAATTATAACGCATTTGATTATTCGTTTTGAATACAAGTTAATTGTTGGCAAAAGTTATACCTAATCCCCCCAACCACATTTACAAGCTTAAGCAATGACACAGCCGCGCTATGAGTTACTCACCGGCGGTAGTCAAAAAGAAACTGGTGGACCTAATGGGAAAAGAGGACTCTTAAGACGAACAGCATTTAGTGGGCACTACGATGATGATGAGGATGAAAATGAAGAAATTGAATTAGGCCCTGAACATCGCATTAGATATGAAAGTGATGTGAATGGCGATGATGGCAATGAAGATTTTTATATAAATGCGGGGCATTTAAGAGGTAATACCAACAGCTGCCGTGACAATGTACACAACGAAACTGGAGGTATAATAGGTTCACCAACAACAACATCACGTCTGGCAAATTCAAGAATAATGCATTTAGCAGTTGGCACAATAACGACTATACTACTTTATCTAGCGCTATCTATTTCATTAACATTTTACCAGCAAAAGTTAATTAAGGTATGTGTGTATGTTTCCACATATGTAATAACAGAAAGTTGTAAGTTTAGCTTCTTCGTTATTACAGCTGCAGCAACACATTCGGTATGTGTTAAGTGAAAAAGATCTATCCCGATGTACATATATACACTTTTATATTATATTTTTTTTTCTAGATTTTGTAAGAGGTTAAATTTTTACCAATCCAGAATAAACCCCTACATACCAAATCTAGGTCCGTTTTCTGATGTGGCCGCCCCATGATACAAATTAACTTTTGAACTTCCCGTTCCCTAGGACTTCCGCATACTTTAGATCTGTTGTTGTTGTTGTAACGACAAAAACACTCCCCGAAGGTTTTGGGGAGTGCTGTCGAACTGACAGTCCTTGGCCGGATATGAATCCGGTACGCTCCGGTACTCCCTTGCGGTACTGCCCGACTGTCGTGGTAGCGATTTATGACCAGTGGAACCTTCTAGGTAATGTCACCCCTCCTTCCGTAAGAAAGGAGAGATGGGTAATGAGAGGTGAGAGGCATCATATCCGTAGATCAACCATCGAGTTGCACGTCATTACCTTTGTGCATATTAGTCGCCTCTTACGACCGGTATGCCTACCTCGGGCATATTCTAAGCCCCTAACCCGCAGTAGCGGATTTGAGGGGGGGGGGGGGGGGGGGGGGGGGGGGGGTAACTATTTATATGCAGTATTTGTATAAATATAATGATGGATATTGGATCTTGACTTTTCATAATGCAGTTTTTGTATGCATGCTTTAATTGAGTATCAATTTTCAAATAATATTAGCGCTCAACAGTAAGAATGCTCATGCAAATCAGTCCAATGCTCAGATATATTTGCGCTGTTGATAACATGCTGAATCAAAATTCTGGCCACGCTTCCAGCTAGCAATGATTGTGCTGAAGGGAGTTTTTCGACACTTCGCCGGTTGAAAACGTGGTTACGGTCCACAATGTCCCAGGACAGACTCACTGGTCTTGCACTTTTACATACCCATTTCGATATTGAGATTGATATTCATCATATAATTGAAAAATATGTAAAAAAAGGGAAGCATAAAATTAAATTTACTGTGTGAATATTAACTATGCAGAAGATAAAAATGTCGAAATGATGTCGAAAAATTGGATGTACTATTGTTAATTTGAATAACTAAATAAATCCAAATATGTGTATGAAATTATTAAACAATATAAAAAAATACTAATAAATTTACCCCTAAAAAATAACGGTCTGCTACGTTTCCCTTGTTGTTTTGTCTTGCATTTTCACGTATAAAGTATCTTGATGTGAACTTTGTTCAAAACACATCAGCTATTGGGAGAAACAATTACTGACTAAAATCGTCCCCCCGCCCCCAAAAATCAGCCTAGATCCGCCACTGCTAACCCGCAGGGGTACATACTTTAGATCTAGACGGGGTCAACGAGAATTGTTATTACCACAATCAACCCAAAATCTGAAAGTACCGATACTGTTACACTTCCGAAAGTTCCCAAATCCTTCGGGGATTGTTTTTTGCGCTTTAAGAACAATGAAAAGAAATAGTTTCAATGACTTACATTTGCTATCTAAGCAACAAATTAGTTACTAATTTAACTATTTTTTACCAATGCATATGCCGCTTAGAACATTTGTAACGCTTTCTCAATTTTTTCATTTCAGAAACTACAGTTCCCGCTGTCTATTGTCACATACCATTTAATTACAAAATTAATACTATCTGCAACTGCCCGTGCATTATACAAATTGTGCATCGGTAAGACACGCGTTAAAATAGATATACGTACATCATGGCAAAAATTGGCACCAGCCGGTATTGCGAGCGGTATCGATATTGGTTTTTCAAGTTGGGGCCTTGAGTTGGTCTCCATTTCATTATATACTATGACCAAATCTTCAACTATTGTCTTTATATTGATATTTGCAATTATGTTGGGATTAGAGAAGAAGGCAAGAATAATGAACATTTTTATTAGAATTTACAATTTCAAAAAATGATGATTTATTATTACAGAGCATGTTCCTCATATTCATTGTTGGTCTCATTGCCATGGGCTTGTTCATGTTCACCTACGAATCTGCGCAATTCAACACTTTAGGTTTCATATTCATTCTTTTGGCATCACTTAGCAGCGGCATACGTTGGAGTTTTGCCCAATTCGTTATGCAAAAATCAAAATTAGGCTTACACAATCCCATCGATATGATATATTTTATGCAACCTTGGATGATCTTATCTCTGTTGCCATTTTTACTGACTTTTGAAGGTAAGTTTATGAGATGGAATAAAAGGATAAAAGTGGGCATATTATATTTATACGTATTTTATATAACAACATAATATAGATAAATATAATATATATGTATTTACCCTTTACAGCTAAACCGCTTTGTAAAGTCCTGCTTAATCTACCTAATATACCAAACGATGTAATTTTACTTAACATATTCTATATAAGTTTTGGTGCTGTGCTAGCATTCCTAATGGAATGTAGCGAATTTTTGGTGCTTTCGAAAACATCCGGCTTAACACTTTCAATTGCTGGCATTTTTAAGGTAATGATGCAATTAAAAAAAAAAAAAAAATTAACAAATCTTATTTTAATTTTCTTTTTATAGGATATTTGTCAACTTGCACTTGGCGTAGAAATCAATGGTGATCAGCTTAGTTTGATAAATGTGTTGGGATTAATTGTTTGTTTGATTGGTATATCAATGCATTTACTTCACAAATATTTGACTTTTACCAAATTGGAAGCAGCGCTGCATAGGCATAATGATGTGCATGATGATGATGATGAGATACATTTTAACGAGTCTACCATTAGTCCCACCTCTACAAATGGTAGAGATCAACATGATCAATCTGTTGGCAATACTAATGTCATCAGCGGTAATGTATTGAATGCCGTTTTACAACAAAAGAGGCATTCCGCACAAACAGTACCACTGCTAGAACAAAGCGATTCTGACGATTCAAATAATGATGACAATGAGCAAAGCGCTTCAGATGTCATTTTCGACGTGTTAAAACGGCGAGATATGCAACGATAAAGTTTTTTAATTTTGTTTTTTTAGTTTTCGTAATATAGCACTGTTACAATTTGTATTGTATCCTGTAACTCGATATGAAAGTTTATTACGTTCCTCTCGAATTTATTTAAGCGATATATAAAATGTCGGATCGGGCTTTTAATTTTGTTTATTTTTGCTATTCGAAAATTTATATTGAAATGTAAAAACGGTGTTATAAAATACAAAAAACCTAGGTGTGCAAATTTATTAACAAATCGAGTTACGGAATAGTGCGTCATTTCTGTAGGCTAGAAAATGTAAATGTTGTAAAAACCATTCCTTACCTACGTTAGTTAGGTGTAATTAACCTAGCTATCTTTGAACTGTGAAAATAAATTTTAGCAAATAAGTGTATTTAAGTTTGCTTTTACAATTGATCAAAAAAATATATACTACATACTTTATGTTGTGGCTAACAGTTATTCGCCCTGCCTAATGGGCACGATCATTCTGAGAATTAAATTCTTCTAACGGGTTAGAATATATCCAATATATGCCTGTCGTAAGAGGTGACTAAAATCCACATCATCCCCATATCCGGGGTCAACAAAATCGCTACCACGGCAGTAGACTGGTTTCGGAAGATGCTCGTACGGGATTCATATCTGGCAAAAGACTGTCAACATCAGCATAACCCTGTTTGGTCCGTTACATCCCATTATTTTAATGGATGCGCCGACTAAGCAGGGCGATGTACTGCTACAATTATAATAGCGAAACTGGTGTTAGAAGAGTAGGTTAAAGCAAAGACTCATAAATATATTCCATTATACAACAATGTTTATTAGATTTATATATACGAATCAATAGAAAGCTCAACTACTCTGCAAAGCCTGCCTACACGATGCACCATGGTGCAATATATCAAAAAATATATACTTAAACCACCACATACGCATCGCAAATGCACTGAAGCAAGTAGTTGAGCAACTGTTAAAGAGAGACAAAACTCACAAGGATACAAATGAGTTGTGGGTACTATTTTCAATTCGCCTTTAAGAAACTTTCATTGACATCCTAACCGCTATATCATATGATACTTGATAGCTTTTTTGTAGGGTACTTAGCTTTTCTAATGCAAGATTCAACCTTACATACAACAGGTGAATTATGTTACGACGTATATAAAAACCTAATTTTTTATTTAAAAAAATAGCATTTAGTCTTCATTTTATTTTATTTTTATTGTTATTTACACATTGTATTATCATATATATATAATATACTTAGGATGTAAAAAAGAAATGAACTTCGGTATTTTTACATATTCCACGCTTTGAATTTCATGTTTTTTAAAAGAACACAAAATGTATTGAATTTAATTCGACCACCCACATTGCTTATACTTGTTGATGTGTCCTTTTTAGCGCATCCAAAAATTAGACATTTTATATCTTCTTTGATTGCCGCCTAGTGCCAATAACAAAATAAATCTAGCAGAGTTGCGTTCACGCCCACTTTTTGAAACAAAACAAACAAAAAAACAATGTCGTTAACGGAATATATTTTTCTACTCTTATAACTAGATAAGATTATTGTAGAGAATTCATTAGCGAAAAAGGGCTTTAATCGTGTTACCAACAAAACACAAATATAGTGCGTCTCATAATTATAACAATTGAATTTGCCGAAACTGGATTTTTTTTTATTTGACGTTTCTTTAGAGTTCTATTTTCTGATACTAAAAATTGACAAAAGGAGACGCATAAATTGGTGATAGTTCATTACTAATATAGAAAAGTTGAGGTATTTTTTACACAAAAATATATATATGTGGCGTTTTACGAATAAAACCAGATATCGACGGCTACGTTCTAACTCAGAAAACGAATGAGAAATGCCCGATCTCGGAAAAAAATCGTATTTCTTCAATTTCAGTATCACAAACCAAGTTTTTATTTTCTCCAAAACCGGTTTTTAAATATTTTTGGGGAAAGTTCTCCCACACAGCCACAGCATTTGTATACAAAAAAAATAGTGACTGGCCTTATAATTATGAAACGTATTACACTTGTATAAGTTTAGCACAAAAATAAAAATAATCTCCAAGAATTAGAAAAAAAAAATTTTACATTAAATTAATGTATAAGCAAAAACTTACTATTGGAAACTATACTGAGTTCAACATACATACATAGTTATAATAACTACATAATACCACTATCGTTTAGAACTATTCTCCTACGTTTTCCAAGCAATGGATAATCTCTGCTCGAACACGATGTATTCGCTTCAAGCTCTGCGTCATCATTGTCGTCCTCACTTTCGTTCCCGGTACAAGATTCTGTACGGTTTCGTTTTCCTAAAATTGTGGCACATTTTGCCTGCATATATGCCATCTCATCATAATCACTTTCGTCATCATCTTCTTCATCCGAAGATTCAGATTTTGTATCGCATATAGATACGAAACCGGATTCCGGACTATCGCATAAAGTATTCCCAGCATTGGGTAGTTTATTTGCTGCATAAAACATTGCTTGTGCTTTACTTAAATGTAAATTATGCAATGCAATTATAGCTTCCATTAACGGTTCGACCGTATCTTGTGTACATTCTGTTATTTTCACTAAATATGGTGTCCAAGTGGGGCTTATAAATGATAAATGCCGCACAGCAGCAACACAGGATGCAGCAATTATGGATGGCCGTACATTACCAAATTTTATATCTACGAAAAGAAAGAAGCATAAATGAGTAAAATAATTAGCTTATATATACTTTTCTACGAGTACGTACAGCTTAATGATTCGTCTATAAGATTAAATAGTAGTTTGCTTAATGTTGTAGCCATTTCCTCATAGGTACGATAAAATGATGGTATTATTTCAGTTGATGTTTCATTCAATTGATTCCTTTGAAGTAGTGTGTTATAATCGTAGGCGCCACCATGCCATTTATTCATATATATATGAAAATCCTCCAGCGTGATTATATTGCTAGAAAAATATTCGGCGAATGTAGCAGCAGTGGGACGTATCAAATCAAAGTGAAACAACATTAAAACTTTCATTTCAACCTTCCGGAAATCGTCCAATGTGTAAACATCACCCACTAATTTATTGAGATCAACAAATTTTGGTGCATTTATATCAGCTTCTTCAATTTTAGCGGCTATAATCAGGCATGTTAAGGCAGTTAGATTTAATTTCTCGGCTCTTATAGTGTAGTTGTCCATGAAACCATCTAAAAGGTAGAGTGCTAAAATAGAAAGCGTTCAAAGAGGTAACCAGAAAACTATCATAATAATGTGTATAGAGGAAAAATATACACCTATACTACTTAGTCAAGTACAAGTATCTTTTAGCAGCCTAGTGTTCAGTTCAGTCTGTGCGAGTTTTTTGTCAGAATGAAATAATTTCATTCACTGATACTGGGGTACATCTCGATTTCCGTGCGCATGGTTGGCGGTGTTCTTACAGATAAGAAGGTAAGTTTTGCTACATGTAATGGGGTCAAGTGAATGCCGAATGTAGCTTAACAACTGCACTAGTAGCTCGAAATCCGTCCAGTAGTCAGCTCTTTCCAAACTTTTTTCATTTACTAATAATGTATGCAACATTGGCAGTCTTTTTACCTTACGATTTTTCAAAAACAAATTTCTAATATACCGATTTACGAATTTGAAGCACAGCTTTAACAACTTGCCCGTCTCATACCATACTTTTACTGAGTCAGTCGTACATATACAATATTGTGTTTATTTAATTTTCTTAAAAGTAAGGTTTTTTGCTATACGTTTACTGTGACGTAACAAGGTCATTAAAAAATATAGCAAAGAGCTTTCCAAATTAAACCTTTCCGAACTCGAGCACAAAAATGAGTGGCATGTGACTCCTGGAACTTAATACAATACGCCCATGCGAGTCGCATGTGACTCATTTAAGAAGTTGTTAAGATAAATTTTGTTTTTGGTGTCAGTGAAATGTTTTTTTTTTTATAAAAGTTTACATAATACAAATTATTATACAAACTAAATAAATATCCTGAATTTTTATATAAAGCACGTTTAAATAAAATAAAAAAGCACTTATGTAACCCCCTTCGAAAAAACGGCCATGCTTTAACATTTAGCATGCCATATGTAGTTTGAATATTTTTGTACTTAGTTTAATGAAAGCAATATCGTTTTGAAATGAATATTTTAAAATTCACTTAAAAAAAAATTATTATTATTAGTGTTTAGAGGAATACCACAGCCAGAAAAATGAATACAGCTGATAATATTGATGTGTCTGAGTTTCGAACTACATCACCGGATCTAATTTTCTTATGTAATAGCATGGACTTAAATATTTTTCAAGCATTTTTGATTTCATAAAAAAATATTTCCTCCACATTTTTATGTAATTTGTTCATGTTTAAAAAATGCATACATAACATATAATACTTGTTGTAGGTACCAGCTCAATATGGTTTGTCCGACGCTCTACATATACAATGCCACTAACCCGGTAGCGTAGAAATCAATTCGTAATACAATGCAGAATGTGGCTCCGTTTATTTACTCACCTAAATGTAAAGTTGTGCGCGAAAGTTTATGGACCTCAGTCACTACCTTTAGTAGCCGCAATAACGCTGGACGAAAACCGCATTGTTCTGACTGGTAGCAAAGAACGTTACGACGTAACTCTGTTTCACGTAATGTTTGATATATATCATCCGAATAATCGCAAACCCAGTGCGATTTCTCTATTCTCTATAAACCCAATTTTAAAGCACAAAAATGTATATACATTTGATTTTAATTTATTATTAAACCGTTACCAGATTTGTAAATATCTCAATTGAATTAGAGCATATGGGGAATTCAAAAGCTGTCGAAGTGATTGTTTCGGCTTCTGATCCTGTCCAAGTTACGCCATCGCCAGTGCCAAAACCAGTAAATGGAATTACCGGCGAATAGCAACATAAATTTGGATAGCTGCAATCGAGTGCTTCGCCTGTTTTATTGTTATTCATTTCCCATAGATTTTTTAAGCACCCTTTTGACTTCTCTATTGTTTTCAATATTCTAAATATTGCATTTTGCAGTAGAATATTTGTGAAAAAAAATAAAGAGAAGCGTGCAGAAAATCTAAATTTGACAAGCGATTTCAATAACGGTTATTCGACGTTCGCTTTGTTTTTATTTCAAACTGAGTTCCATTGTTTTCGCAAAATATGGCAGGGTTGCATTTTTGTTAGTTTAAGAATAAAATATTTAGCTTTATTGTACTAAATTTAGAGGAATGTTTAGCACATGAATAGAGTCCCTTCCCTTAAGTGTGGTTTTTCGTTATTTCAATCCAACTGTCAGCAAGGTTTTGTGTTGTGGGTAAGCAGTTCTAGTACTCACAGCTGGGTGTTTGGTTGAATATCGGAAAAAACACCCCAGGGGGTTTAGGGGACTATTACCGTTGTGTACAGCCTTTGCTTGAATATGGGCCGAGGACACAAGAATCCTAGTCGCCTTTTACAACAGACATACTTAGCGCTGCATGTTTTGAGTCCCTAACCGGTTATTTTTAGCGACAAAAACACCCCGAAAGTATTACAGAGTGTTGCCGAAAGTGACAGTCCTTTGCCTTTACTGCTACGTTCCCGTACTCCCTTGTGGCACATGCCCGACTCCCGGGGAAGCGATTTGATGTGACCAGTTGAACCTTAACCGTGACCTCAAGAAGTTTTGTATTACCAACTTGGAAATGAGAGGTGAGAGGCATCAAATTCGTAGCTGAAGCATCAAGTAGCACGTGCAAGGCGAATTGAAAATAAGGTGAAAGCAAGGCGAATTACAAACATATAGAAACACATTTTTTATGTATTTTGTTTTTGTAATTAAGGTCAAAATCGTACTGCGGTGAAATTTGTGCTGTCAAAATTCGAGAAAAAAGTAGCTATCAGCTGATAATACCACCTTGTACTGAATTCGTCTTGAGCACGTCTTTTTTGTTTCTTAGGCCCGGTTTTTCAGTCCTTGGTTAAGCCAAGTTTAAACTAAGTTTGCTTAAACTCGGCATAAATTTAAACTCCAGTTAACCTACAGAGCGAGTTTTCAGTGTGAGTTTAAGGCCGCTTTTAATATTTGCTTTTTATACGGCAACATTGGTTTTTTCTTTATCTAGATACGGCAGCAGATAATATTTGTATACATATTCAACGCCATTGCTTCTCCTCAGTATTGTAATAGTTAGCATTTCGCCAATTTCTGCATCACTATAATCACTTTCGTCAGATGATATATCCAGTATTTAATTAAATATAAAAATATCGTCCTTTCTTAATTGCGTTCAGCTTATTGTTTCACAACCAAAAGCATCAAATATGCAAAACAGCTGACAGGTTAACTAGAGTTTAACCCTGCCGAATTGACCGCTTAAACTACGTTTAAACTTCGTTTAAAGTTGACTGAAAAACTGCGTAACAAGTTTAAGCTTAGTTTAACTGACAAATTGAGTTAAACTTGTACTGAAAAACCGGGCCTTATTCGGCTGTTACGACAGGCATGCGTTGTTGTTGTTATTGTTGTTGTTTGTAACGACAAAAACACTCCCCGAATGTAAAACTGATAAATTATCTGTAAAAGTTTTATTGATTTACATAAATACTATTTTTTGTAGTTTGTAGGTAATTTTATATAAATGATACTAAATTAAAATTTACATACTTAAAAATAGTTCTAAAACTATTATAAAAATACGAATCAATTTGCCATATTTTCAAAATATTTACAAAGTCTTAATCTTGCAACTTTCCATATTTCTGCTTTTTATGAAACTTTTTCGGATTAATGCCATACGCTTTCAGGCGTTCATCGCTAATATTTACATCACTATCAGCAGATTTATTGCCTTTTTTAAATTTCTTTGCGTTTGACTTAAATTTCTGTCTCTTATCTGCCGCAAACTCCGTCCTGTTTTTCTGCGAGTTCGGATTATTATCTGTATTAGCTTTATTTATTGGGAAGGGATTGGCTGTGTGCGCTGGTTTGAGTGTGCTTGTTTGTGGTTTCGTTTCCGCGATTGCCGCAGTAGTGGTTGCGCTTTTGAGTGAGCTTATTTTATTAGAAATCGTTCCATTTTGAAAAGTTTTTTTATTGTTAAACTGCAAAGCATTTTTTAATGGGGTTTTGTTAACATTGGCTGTAACATTTGTTTTAAAGGGATTTGCTTTATTGTGTTGCATTTTGTTTTGTATTCGATATGCGGCCGCATTCATATTCAGTTTTTGATATGGCTGCCTAGTTAGTGGGGTTTTCAAAACACCCCCATCCTTATTGGATTTAGCTTTACGTTTTTTCCGCTTTTTCTTGTTTTTTGTTTCTGTTCCCACATTATCAGCTACTGATTCAATATCCGCTTGCGTTTGTGTGTCTTCTCTTAATTTAATTTTTTTTTCTGGAATATCAAGCTCGGCAACTTGAATATCGGCTGACTCATTATTTAATGCAACTGCTTGTACTTTACGTCTCTTTTTTTTATTTGCCCGTTTGTTGTTTTCAGCGTTTTCTTTGTGATCAGTCGCACCGGCAGCAGATGTAGTTTTTAAGTCTTGGTCCGTGACATTTATTGTTTCCTCCTCTTCATCTTCCTCACCGGATCTAAGTAGTGGTTGTTGTTAAGTTCCGTTTTTATAATAAATGTATTATTCTTACCCTTCACCATAAAGGCTTTTAAAAATTTTACGTTTCAACTCCTCATTTTTAGCCTTCATTTTATATAATCTTTGATCCTTTTTTTCTATATGATCTGGGCGTATTTGGATAGTCTTTTTCAAACTGGCCCATTGATTCAACTCTTTGTTCTTTGCTAAGAGAATCTGAAAGGAATTGTATTTTGTTTTAATTAGTGGAAGTTTGCTTGGTTTCTTAACGGAATATTTCCGGTAAAGGACTGCTCCACAGCTTTAGGGAGAATGTTTATAAGGAGTTAATAAACAAATTACAATTATAAACTTTCAATACTCTACAAAATGTTCTTACCTCTTCAATAGTAAGGCCAAAATCGTTTGGCGTTGTTTCCACATACTTAAAGCGGCATGGTATATCACCAATCATGTCTTCACAATCCAATTTGTAGTATTCATCAATATATTCTTCATATGTTTTTTCATCTTCAGGATCAAATGCTGGTTTCTGTGTCTTTATCATTTCAACGAATTTACTCTTACGTCCTTTACGCCCTTTTCTCTTTTTTGTATTCTCGATAAGCTCTTTTTGCAATTGTTCTTTTGCAGTTGTAGGATCAAATTCACAATCCATATTAAAGTCTTCGTCTTCACAATGTTGATTAACATAATCTTCCCCATCATCATTCATATTTGGATCATAATTATCCCAATCCTCTAACTTCAACTCTTCAATATCTGACGGGCATTCGGGTTTCTCCTCACCTTCATCCACTTGATAATATTCTTCATTGAATAATTCTTGCATACGTTTATCGTGTGCTGCTGGATCAAAATCCTCCTCTAGCTCTTCATCTTTAAACCCCAACTCATCATTGCCCGTAACCATTTTAAGTTTGCGTATTTTTTCTTCGATTTCGTTACGTTTCATCTCCTTAATTATATCTAGCTCTTTCATTTTTTGCTGCTTTTCCATCTTTTTACGCTCTTTTACCTCCTGCCTTTTTTGCTTCCGTCGATCATTTGATTGTCGCAGAGATTGCTCGATAGTTCTGGGATAACGTTTTATAAAATCAGCATCAGGTTCTTCGAAACGAAAATTATATTTCTCTTCGAATTCGGCTTGTTTTTCAAGTTCTGCTTCGTCTTCAGATAATGGTAGATTATCGCCAACGACTTCATCATAAGTTGGGATTTCAGAAGATTTTGTGTCAGAATAGCTGAAATATTTATTCATTATGTTATATACTCTTAATATACTACATACTGTGTATTTACTGTATTTACCCTTTATTTAGAATAAAGTCGCGCAAGAAACGTTCGCTCTGTGGTAATTTGCTACTGCTCCAGTAATTTTTAAGTGGCTCCAGCTTTTCTTTGATTAAATCCTCAATATCGTCTTTTTTTCCAGCCAACCATTTTAGATAATCTGCCTCCTCTTGATCTTGCTCCTCTTTCGACTTATTACGTTTTTTAAAAATACCTCCAAAAGCGTCTTCCTTCTCTTCATCCGAGTCACTAGAGTTCATTACTTTCTTGAATTCCTCTTTGAGTTTGCGCTCCTCTTCCACAAGTGTCGGAGAAGCTGGACATTTCGCAGCTCCATCAGAATCGGAATCAGAATCTACATTACAAAACAAAATTACTTTCTAAATCACTCGAGTAAATGATTTTTGGCGTACCATCTTCAAACTTTCCACCCTTTTCCAATATAATTTTTCGCTCATAGTCCTTTAATGTTATGGGCTTATTACTTTTCATCCTTTGTAAATTCGCGTTGTTTTCGTCAGCATTCTCATCAGACCCTCCGAAAAACTTGGTATTCTTATCATATATGGCGGGATCTTTGCTTTTCAATGATGCCAATGTTGTCAAGAATTCTTGATCAAATTTTTTATCATGTGGTTCATCCTCATCAGAGGAGGTTTCACTATCACTTGTAGATTCAGAATCCTCAACATCGTAGCCACGATCCTTGACTGTAAATATTAAGGTAATGAATGAATTTTGGTCGATGTTGTGGTTGCCCTAGATACTTGCATTTCTTTAATAATTCCCTCTTACGAAAATTGTTATAGGATTTTGCATATTCTTTGTTAGTGCCCAATTGTAGATCATCACCTACACTTTCATCGGACCCCTCAAAAAGATTTCTACTCATATTTAAAATTGTTATTAAGATTTGTAAAATGCAAGTAAACGAATCAAAACATTGGCCATAAACACGTGCTATTCACAGCTGTCAAAATGTATTCTTGGACTGCATTGCCATCGGAATACACTCTCGCCCCCGCAAGTACTTCGAAAATTTTAAAGATTGTCCGCACTAATTTTGCTAATGTCAAAAGATGAAGTGTCAAACCATTAAATGAAGGCGTAGCAGAAAAGTCAAAAAGTCAAACGAAAGAAAAGCGAAAACAGGCAAAGCTCAAGGTAAAATTAAACAAAAAATTTGACATATCATAATTATATAGTTTTTCTTGGTAAATGTTTTACGTTAATGTGAAGCACGCAGAAACTAATTGTATGTTATTCAGCTGCTTTATGTCTCGAAGTGGAAACACCAACAGAAAAACGCCCAAATTCGATAGCACAAAAAACCAAGGCGACAAAAAATTCAAACAAAATTTATGATAAGCAAAGGTTTATAAAAAAAAAATAACCACAGAAAAACAAATTCGCATGTATGCGTCGTTAACATTGAAGACGAATAGGTCGCTCGAATAACAGTGCTAAGCAAATAATAAAAAATGCCTTAGTGAACTTCGATAAAGGTTATCTTATTAGAAGGTTAACTATGTTTGTGTGATTTAAAAAGCTAATTGTTTTAAATATATGTACTACCGTGCATAGTGGTTCCTTGGGTAATGATGGCAGTTCACCGAAAATTGTATAACGTCATCGTTTTTAAACAAATACTTCAAAAAAGTGAAATGATAGTTCTTCTATTACCTACGTAATCCATCTATGCAGAAATTAGCACCTTGGACAGTTTGTTACATTCCCACGTACATATGTAATGTATATACGTATCTGTGACTCAAGCTGGTACCTACTTCTAACGTTTCCCCCTGATAAGACCATAAAATGTTTTATTGACTTTAAATGTAGATACCTACATAGATAAAAGAAATAACATTGCTACGTAGGTGCATATAATATAGACATTCATATGGTATATGCACATGTTTTTAAAACTGGATTTAAATATTTGTATAGAGCTATATGCTACTAAAATATAAACTAAAGCTTCCATTTGTTATATACATACATTCACTCAATTCTTCATCGATATATTTGAGAATTGTTTTTATAATGAAGAAATTGGTTTTATTTCCAGTACCCTAACAAAGAAATAATTAACAATTAATACAGGTAACATTTGAGAATCGACGACGTCTGCTAGTAGTTACCTAGCTGTTAGAACGGTAATACCAAAACCACAGGCAGGCAATGGATCCCACATTGGGAAATGCGCATATCACATCTCGTCTTCCTGGTAAATATTGATATGTTATTATGTTCAACTATGTGTGCAGTACATATTTATAGTATACGTGTTAGCTCTATATTTTTGCAAATGTTATCTGAAACCATATTCCGTTTTGTCAATAAAACTAAAGTAGTTTATTTATACATACATATGTAAATGTGTATAAAAATAAAATAATCGACAACAGGTTTTGTTGCATGTAAAATTTCCATTTGCATGCCTAATTTACATATGAAACTACTAAGCTTAGTAATATTATTGTAAAAGCAATTTAGTTCAAAATATCTAAATAACAGAAAACAAAAAACCCCTTATCTCAATGCACAACCAGTGTTGGGCGTTAATCAATTAAATTTTTAATCGATTTATTAACTGATTAAGAAAGTAATTGCAATTACTTTAATTGCAATTGAATAACTTGATTTAAAATTAATTTCAATTAAAATTTTAATTGCTTGTTTCAATTAAATTATTATAATTAAATTAATTACAATTAAAAAAATTCGAATAAATTTTATAATTGTATTATGAAGCAATTAATAATAATTAACAATTTTTTAAAATTACCCGGGGAATTCTTGACTGATTTTATTCAAATATTCAATACAATTTATCAAGGACACTGAATTTATATATGAAAGAAGTCGATCAATTTTTTGCCATATATATAACCTACATTTCTTGCAGTAGAAGTTTGTGGCAATAAAACACCATGGTACCCGGCTAATAATATACAAGATAGCGTCCGGGTAACGTGTTTATTGTTAAATTAATAAAACAATTGTAATTAACAAATTGTTAATTGCGAGCATTGCAATTGATTAATTGTTAATTGCACATTTTTGCAATTAACAAATAAAAATTGTTAATTGTAGAAGTTGCAATTAACAATTAATTAATTGTTTTAAAAATTATAATTTGCCCAACACTGTGCACGACATATCAACAACTTTTCCCACATTTTGGTTTTTTGAGGCGGTGTCATGAGATAAGAAGAGGTGTTACCATACCGGCACAGAGTTTTATTTTATTACCTAAGAAGTTTTATTACCTATTGACATTTATTAGCTGTAAAGCTCATTTCGTCTGAAATAATCAGAATTATTTGATATCTTGGTTACTAAAGTAAATTTTGAAAAAAAACCGATTCGAAGGGGGTGACCCCTCGCCAATGGTTGGCAACACTCCGTGAGCTCATTTATAGTCATAGGATACTCATGCTGAGTTTAAATCTTTCTTTTATTTTGAATGTTCTATGTGCTACCTTTCGAATTCCCCTAGGAGTTGTATACAGGGTTACTGAGAAAATTTGCAATGAATTTATCACATCTTGAACTTTGTATCTACTACAAATTTATTTTTACTGACGACGCCTACACAAGTAAAGTAAAATGTTAGACAACCTGATGTCTACATACATAGATGGGACTCGGAAAGCTCAAAATCCTCAAACTTAAACTAATTCTATTTATTACGTACGTATATATGCATGTGTTGCTATATCCTATATATGGGGTCTTGGCTGTGAAAAGATATTTCAGGTATCTTGGTTTCGATAGTGACCCTTTTCTTTAATTGTTTGTGGTTTTTAATTGGGATGTTAAAAAAATAATACTTGTGGTATAGTTACAGTAACCCTGTATAATTATAAAAAATGCCTGTAATGCAAAGTCCTCTTGTCTATTTAAGATGCTACCGTGCTTAATGCTTGTAAAGTAACTGTTTAAGGTTTAAATTAAATAAAAAAAAAATTTACTTTCTTTTTATTGATTAATAAACGACACAACAAAATTTTCTTGCCGCCTAAAGGCTAAACATTAATTGTAAGGTTACTTCAATGTTTAATTATAAAAAAATATTCATAGAAATAATACCTTTTCTTTTATCACCCAGGGCCAGCTATAAATCCGGTAGTCGAAAGTTCAGAAGAACCACAGCCCAGTCTTTCAGATTTACATGATTTTGAACCGAAACTAGAATTCGATGATACAGAGTTATTAGCACCAGCAACGTTGCCAAGTAAATGTGATACAGACCCACATATGTTTATAATTTCGGTCTTATTAATAATTTTTTATTTTTTTCTTAGAGGATGTTATGATTGATGATTTTGTATTAGCTGAAGGTGGGTCAGACTAAAAATGTATGACACGAATTTTAAATCCACAAATAAAATATATTTACAACTTTTAGACGAAGACATCGATTCTGAGGACATAGTAAATACGTTAGAAGACGAAGATTTTGAGGATCAGTTAAGAGAGGTTTATTACTTTTTATTTTTATGCATACAACTCATACGAACAAAACCAGAATTTTGAAAACTCACATTTTAAAATCTTATAAACACTTTTTTAGGAACAAGCTGAAAGTATTGCTGGCGTTAAAACCAAGTGCGATTTTCTTGGTACAGATAAACAGGGAAGACATATATTTGCAATTTATGCATCACGATTTCCAGAGAAATCACAAATGGAAAAATTTATTAGGTAACATAATTTAATATTTATCTAAATTTATAATAGCATTTCCTCTTATTTCAGTGATGTTATCAAAGAGATTGAACCATTTGTAGAGAATGATTATATCCTCGTATATTTTCATCAAGGTCTTCAAGAGCATAGTAAACCATCGGCACAACTATTGTGGAATTCATATAAAGAATTGGATCGAAATTTTCGTAAAAATCTTAAAAATTTATACGTCGTCCATCCAACTTTATTTATACGTTTTATTTGGAAATTTTTTAGTCCTTTCATTAGTGACAAATTCCGTCAAAAGCTTGTCTATATATCTAGTTTAGATGAATTGCGTCAAGCATTGGGTTTATCAAAGATAAAAGTGCCCGATAGTGTGTGTGATTTTGATGAGCAGTTAAATTTGCGCAGTAAAAGCAGTCCATTTGGCTACGGAAGTTACGGCAGTAGTAGTACCAGTAATAGCAGCAGTAGCTCCAGTAGCGTAACAAAACAAATGGCCAC
Organism: Merzomyia westermanni; assembly: GCA_949987695.1. Taxonomy (NCBI): domain Eukaryota; kingdom Metazoa; phylum Arthropoda; class Insecta; order Diptera; family Tephritidae; genus Merzomyia; species Merzomyia westermanni. The sequence goes on along the minus strand of OX465291.1, from coordinate 43,438,139 downwards.
AACAGTACAATTTGGTGCACCACTTAAATTTATTGTATCCAATAGTCCATGCCTAAATTCCATACCACCAATTGTGCGGAAATGTGTGGATTTACTGTCCATGACTGGCATGATCGATACAGAAGGTATATTTCGACGTTCAGGAAATCATACCGAAATCATCGCATTAAAAGAACGTGTAAATCGAGGAGAAGATGTGGATTTATCGAAAGTAAATGTGCATGTAATTGCTGGGCTATTAAAAAGTTTCCTGCGTGATCTTACCGAACCACTACTTACATTCGAGCTATACGATGACATTACTAGCTTTTTAGGTAAGTGCTAATGTTATAAAAAGAGCAGTAGCGTTGAGCAGAAAATGCTCATACCTTATTCCCAAATTGCAAATATTATTCGGAAGTTTGGTTAACCATGCGGGTTGAGCACTAATACGATAGGTTCTTTGTCCAAAATTGAAGATTTAACTGCATGTTTAGGTTAACGTTCCAGCGCAGATAATGCAAAAAAGCTGACCATCGGGAGTTCTTGAAAAGCCCTCCAAATATATTTCTCCCATGAAAAGCTTCTCATTCAACATAACAACTGCAGGTGCCGCGAATTAGTACGAAATTATCAAAGTCGAAGACCACAAATTTGAGAAAGCAGACACCATTTTGTTTTTATATGTGTTATCATACATAATTCGAACCATATCTACTCTTTATAGTATTCCACTTATGAATTTGTTATGATTTCTTAGCTTTTCAAACTTGTATTGCAATTTAAAAATGTACTAAATTTAAGAAAAGTTATTTCATTCGTTGCAGATTGGCCAAAGGAGGAACGTTCCCGAAATGTAACTCAACTTATAAGAGAAAAATTACCTGAAGAAAACTATGAACTTTTCAAATACTTAGTCGAATTTTTAGTTCGTGTAGGTTTACCCGACGATGTATATCAATCATATGCTCATGTCCTTTTAAACTTAATAATTTTACAGGTTATGGACTGTGAGGACTTCAATAAAATGACATCTTCTAATTTGGCCATTGTCTTTGGACCGAATTTCCTATGGTCGAACCGAACCAATACCAGCTTAGAAGATATTCGACCTATAAATGCATTCATTGATTTTGTGCTGCAAAATCATAAAGACATTTATCTAATCGATGTTAATCAACGTCTTGTGCTCGTCTCGGCTGATGGTTGATTGTAAAGAAATGAATTTTAAGTGCACAACGCACAAAAATTTAATTAAACTGTGTTTTTACTAAAGATTAAGAAAAATTATCAGTCTTAAGAATGTCGATTCATGAATTTTGTATAATATACTAAAATTTAAAAATAGGATTTCGTATTGTATTACGTTTATAATTACCACAAACAAGTTAAGTAAAACAAACTAAGCACTCCATAAGTATATTTAGTATGTGTGTATGTGCTCTATTAATGACTGCATTTTGAATGATATATAGTATATATTTACAAGATGTATCAAGAAATAATTGTGTGTAAAGAAAATTACTTTACTTCGTTAATTATGGCTTTTCGAGCAATGCACTGGTTGGCCTGTTTATAGATATTCATTTCTTATGCAACTTGGTCTGAGAGCAAAGTTATTGGCACAAGAAATGCTGCTAATGTTTGTACAGTGTTAAAAAAATTATATTTAATATTTTGTAAGTGTATCATCATTTAAAATATAATTACATATTATTTTATTATATAATTTTTACCAAAGAGACTCAAGCAAATACTTCAATTGGTGAAATTTTATTAAAACAATGAAACTTATTTTAAAACTGATTTTCTATATAATCGACGAATTTAAAATTATGATTAAAAAAAAGTATGCACTAGATTTTCAAAGTCTTCAAAATATCAAGGGTTATGAGCGTTTAAAGAGCAGAGGTGGTTACAAGGAGTGTAATGACCTGGAAGTACGTGGTCAAGGGGGTTAGAATATGCGAGAGGTTGACATGGTGGTCGTTAGAGGCGACTTAAATGGAGCGAATGTACCTGTCATTACTCATCTTCGGAAGGACGATCCACTGGTCATACTCAAACAAACGTGGTCATCTAAATTATATCGTTCATACGGCGATGGGCGTACCAGATTGACAATCAGTAAACTTCCGCCTTTGAGAAACATTCCTTACTGCCAGACATCGAGAAAAAGTGCAATTGCGATTCTAGTTCTACCAAATCATTGCTTGTGCAAGCGAACCAATAAAATATTGAGGAAACAAATCTTAGCAGTATTGGCTTCTTCTCTGGCTTTGTGTGCCATTTTATTACAAGTTTATTGCTGCACCAGGAAGCCTATACTTACACATTTTTTATTTTTAAACGCATACAATTCTAAAAAAATTTTGTTGATGTCCTCCGGCTTAAATATGAATGTTCTTCAGCTTGCGATTAAGATCATTGAATTTTATTATTTTACGCACAAAGAAATCGCCGTAACGGTGTGAAACTTTTGTATCGGCAATATGAATCATGTCATCATCAATATAAAAGTCCAACTAAAACAAATATAAATTTATTTTAATAAAATGCTATACTGCATACAAAATTACACTCACTTCAGAACCAGATTTGAACTTTCCTTCCAATCCACTAGAACCTTTAGTCCAAACCAAATTTCGCATTTTATGCTTAAAGCAAAGCAACCGTATAAGTAATTTCGATATATCATCCTCAGTGGCATTCGGATCAATAAACGAAGCCAATTGAGCCAATGGTAACGTGGTGTACAATTTCAAATATGAACGTGTTGTAGGCAAATCTTTTTGTTGACGTACTTCATCCATAAACACCATTAGTTGATGTTCCATTGGATCTTTAACATAATCCTCCATGGGTGCATCGGCAGCAGGTGGACATGGACTGACAAAACGTGGGCATGCGAAAATGAAGAATGATTTAAAAACTTCCAAATCACCGCACTGCATTTTAAACATGGCGTCATGATAGTTTTTCTCACGTAGAACCTGTTGTATAGATTCGTCTATACATTGTGGATGCAAGACTAGGCAGATTGCCAACAAATGATACATTTGTTCCGCTTGCTTATTAATTTGATCATTCTGATATGAGCGTGTGCTATACAATTGTTTAGTGCGTTGAATGTATAGCAAAATTTCAGAGAAAGTGCGAATAGCATCAGCATAACGACGCATCATCATGTAAGCGAAACCAACGTAATACGAAGTTGATATTTGACAGGCAGGTATATGAGAATACTGTGATTTTTTGTGTATTTCTATTGGTTCCAATACTTTGATGGCTTGATAGTAATCCCCTAGGAGCGAGTGTACACGTAACAATCCAACCAATGAGAAGTAGCCCAGCATTTTGTAAAAAGCCAACTCCCCAAACTCTCCAGCAACAGCTTGAGGATCATTGCCCTGTGAAATTACCTCCAACTGCTTTTTAATATTGGAAATGTCGACGAGAGAGTGAAGTACGTTTAAAATACAGAGTATACTCCATACATTGCTATGGTTTACGCATAGTTGTTGAATCTCTTCTTGGGTTTTATCGGTAAGACGTGCCCTATTAAAAATATGATATAAATATGTAATTATTAGGCTTATTTAAGCAGTCACTTACCTGTATTGTGCGAAATTCTGAAATTGATAAACAAATTCATCAACTAATTCCCAAAGCCATATATCAGGCAATTCCAAAGACACAGGACTTTGCGCAGAAATAATTAAATTGAAGAAATCGCAATAATTAAAAAACGAATTGATACGTTGTTCCAACTTAGGACCACCCGGAATGCGTGCATGTATATGACGATAGTACAATTCCTTATATAGGATAAGGAAAACTTTATCATTATCTACAATTGGGGATACTTCTTGCTCATCAGGCCAGGCGCTCTTGTCGAAATGGTGATCACTGATTTGTGGAAAAGTGTTCTCATACATATTTTGAATGTCGAAGAGTACCCCCTCTTTGATGGCCTGACAAAAGTTTTGCAGAAAGAATTTCACATTGTCAGGCATGCGAGTGGCATAGTAAGTGCGCTCATACTCCAAATCCAACGCCGGATCACCAGTGTGGGCAAAATCTTCATAGTAGTCCTTAAGATTGAAAACAAAACGCAAATTTAAAATTAGTTTTAGTTTATTTGCCAACTATGTGTGTACGGTACCAAGAAAGTGTGGTTATGCTATCTGTGGTAAAAGGTCTTGGTTTTTATTGTAGGTAATCTACAATTATTGCACTTACAGCATTTCCATAATCTTCACCGGTGTACATGATTTTGTTTTACACAATTTTTTAACAAAGAATTCTAAAATATCGAATAGTTTCTATAATGAGCAACCCGCCTGCAAAAACTCTGCCACGAAAAAGACAATTCGCTTATTTCCCCTGCTTGTCAACCAAAAGAAGTGTTCGTTTTTAATACACTGCCTAGCCATCCAATCTGACACACTATTATCGACTGCTACTGTCAACTTTTACCACTGACGTTTTCTGATAGTACTGACATTTTCCCCACACATCTGGATATTTTTATTTTACATAAAGCGTGTGCAAAAAATTGTGCTTATAATTTTAAGGAATAATGGTGTCTTGGAGTAGCTTTTCACGCCCGGTGGCGGCGTTCGCACAATATCGAAGTATATTGCAAACTCCAGTATGCAAAAAAGGTATGTAAACATGCGAAGGACGTACAAAGCTTTGCCTCTTTTATTACGCAACCCGGTGGTATCGCTTGGAAAAATGTTTGTTTATTACAGCCATAGAAATTCAGACACGCAATGCTGGGCACCACGAACATCATCAATTTGCTATACAGCCCTCACGTTTCCAATGGCACAAATTCAAGGATCTTTTGCACTTCTATACAATGATAGGCCTTATTCCTATCACAGCAATTGTGTTGTATGTCAATATTTTCATAGGCCCTGCTGAACTAACAGAAGTCCCGGAAGGTTATGAGCCGAAACATTGGGAATATCATAGGGTGAGTAGTGGGTGGTTATTTATGGCAATTTTATATAAACTTTCTGCTATTTCCAGCATCCAATTTCTCGTTTCATTGCCCGTTATTTGCATAATAGTCCACAAGAAGAATATGAGAAAGCTTTACACCATATTTTCGAAGAAAACGAAAAAGCTCTTATAAGGTATAGTTGGGATATTGGCAAGGAACTTACACTCCATTAAACTTATATCTGTTTTTAGAAAACTTGAGAAGGAAGTGAATCTTAAAATGGCTGAGCGTCATGATTACAAAGCTTATTACTATCGCCCTGCCATCGCCAAATACCATAGAATTTCTAAAGAAGCTGCTGATGAACTGGAGTCATTGCGAGGCAATTAAATGGTTTTGATTACTGCGTCTGCTGGATGAAGCAATAAATAAAGTTGATTAATTTAATAAAAATATTGTCAACTTCGTATTGGTTAAAAGTTGTAGTGCAGAATAAATAAATTTAATTGATCCAAATAAATAAGTTTTATTTCATGTACTTTAATGTATTATGTATTTAAACAAAAAATCTACCGAAAGTTGTAGTATCAGGCTTATTTATAGCATAATACTAGCTAATATATATATTTTAAGAACTGTGTTAGTAAAAGTTTGATAAATCAGGTGGAATCGAGTAATTGAAAGCAAATATTTTTCAATTATAATGTTATTATAAACCATTTTCTAGCCTGTCTAGCTCTAAATACTGAAACATATCAAGCCATTAAAGAGCAACACATACAGGCGCCATAGAACGTAATGCAGTATCACCGAGTTGATATCAGATGAAGTATATGTGACAGTATAAACCTAGCTCTAAACCTTATATTTTAGTTTTAAAGAATTATTGCATTTCTCTTCTCTTAGCCCCAAGCTTGGTTCTTGCAGTAGTATAGCACTAGCTTCCCATTAGTTCCGTGACATTCGTACAGATTCCTAATGATTTGGTCAGGTGCAGGCGCAAACGTTTGATTCACATACAAAAACTGCAGAATAAAAGACCATTCTTAAAATATAAAATTGATATACATAAGTATAAGGATGTTGTGCGGGAACTTGCAATTTGTTCGCTGGCATCTAATTTAAGGTATTGATGTATGAACTTCTGTATCCAGCTTACTGTCTTATTAGGATCAACTGTCCATTTGCGTTTCTTTATGATTGGTACATTTCCAGTTGCATTCAACAATATACAAACTGTTGACAAACAAAAGAAATAGTGTAGTATAAAATTCTACCACAATATATTTTAAATATAAACCTTTCGAATTATCCTTATCAGTTATTGATGCATCATCTGTATCTGCCATTGTTAATTTGTAACCCCGGTTATTGATTGCTTTAGTAACAAATGCAAAAAGTTTATAAACTTATAAGACGATGTTCAAAAGTCAAAAATCATGAATGAAGAATAAATAAATACAACAAACTGTCAAAGGTCAGGTGTATACACGTCGATAAAGCAGGGCTTATACTTAAGGTTCAATTATTTACGGTTGTTCGACGTTTCCGATCAGTACATCCAATCACTATGTACAAGTGCCAACATGCTGCACGACGATTTTGTACTACAGGGTGTTTTTTTTACAGGTTTGTTTTTCGAATAGAGATAAAACTGGCATTTTGTGGTCAAATCTGGCAACTCTAATGTCATTTATGTTCAGTTTGGTTTGCCATTTCATCATGGACAGGTTGACAAAAGAACAACGCTTGCAAATCGTGCAAATTTATTTCGAAAATAATGGTTCAGTTCGCGAAGTTTACCGTGAGCTCCGTCCATTTTATGGTCGACATAATCGTCCATCAGAGCAATTAATTCGGTTAACCATGGATCGTTTTCGCACTACGTTTACTCTATGTGATAATACGCATCCGCAGAGACGTCGAACAGTGCGCACCAAAGAAACAATTGCCGCTGTAGAGCAAAGTGTTGAAGAGGACCCGAATGAATCGATTCGCCACCGTGCACAGCAATTGGAGCTTTGTCCATCAACTTTATGGAAGATTTTGCGCAAAGATCTTGGCTTGCGACCTTACAAGATCCAGCTTGTGCAAGAATTAAAGCCGCGAGACCATGCAATGCGTCGTGATTTTGGTGTATGGGCCGAAAATGAGATTGATTTCGATGCTGATTTTCATCGCAAAATTTTGTTCAGTGATGAGGCTCATTTTTGGTTGAATGGCTACGTCAACAAGCAAAATTGCCGCATTTGGAGTGAAGAGAATCCACATGAGACCCTTGAAACGCCATTACATCCACAAAAACTGACTGTTTGGTGTGCTCTATGGGCTGATGGAGTCATTGGGCCATACTTCTTCCGCAATAATGCTGGAGAGGCAGCTACCGTTAATGGAGACCGGTATAGAGCCATGATAACCGACTATTTTGTTCCCGAATTGGATGGCATGAATGTGGATGAGTTGTGGTTCCAACAAGACGGCGCTACATGCCACACAGCGCACGTCACAATCGATTTATTGAAGGAAACATTCGATGAGCGCATAATTTCGCGGAATGGACCTGTCAATTGGCCACCAAGGTCGTGTGATTTGACACCATTGGATTATTTTCTTTGGGGATATGTGAAGTCGCTCGTCTACACCAACAAACCAGAAACGTTAGGGGAATTGGAAGCCAACATTCGTGGCGTTATTGCCGACATACGGCCCCATATGCTCGAAAAAGTGGTTGAAAATTGGACCTGTAGAATTGGCTTTATTCGAGCCAGCCGCGGCGGCTACATGCCCGAAATCATATTTAAACATTAATGGCATAAAATTATCCTTCCAATAAAGCCAAATTGATGGACCTTAAAACGATTTTCTTGTGTTTTATTTCAATTCGAAGTTCTTTACCCCTAAAAAAAACACCCTTTACATTTACCAATCGTCTTTGCTAATATGAACAAAGGTAATGACGTGCAACTCGATGGTTTATCTACGGATATGATGCCACTCACTACTCATCTTCTCCTTCCGTAAGGATGTGACATGACCAAGAAGGTTCCACTGGTCCTACCAAATCGCTACCACGACAGTCGTGCAGTACCGCAAGGGAGTACCGGATCGTACCGTGTTCATATCCGCCAAAGGACTGTCACTTCCGACAACACTTCCCAAAGCCTTCGAGAAGTGTTTTTGTCGATAAGAACAAAAAACAACAAAGAATTTTTAAGACAACGTTTCGTTCGCGTTTGCAATTTAATTCTCTATTGTTTTTGCATTGTGTTTCCATGTACGATAGAATCGTGGTTACATGAGCTTCCAGGTCCAACATTGACGGCTACGCCCAGAATTGACCCGCTAGTGTTAAAAGTTATTTGGTGTTCATTCAATTGCTTCAATATTTCTTTGAATATACATATGTGTAGTATTATATATATGCTATATGTGAAGTATTATCTTCCACTCTTGAATTAGGAAGTTACATGCTTGAATAGGGGAATTTAGTATTTGTTTCGTTTAGAAGACAACTACTAAAACACGTCCAAAATTATAGTGAAAAGTATCGAAAGACGCGTTTTGACCTCGGTATCAATAATCCGGCGGATTTTCGATTTTTTGGTACAGTGAAAAGTTGTTGGGAAAATACCAAAAAATTACCCAGGTCCGATCCCAAATAGGGGGGCGTGATCGTGATCCATGGTATTTATGTGCAGAACACCTTTCTGCGTAGGACCCTTAACCGGTCCAACACCAGCTACGCGATCTCCAGTATTTCTGCGCAGAACACACTTATGCACATTTCGTAACACCCGATATGTGTGATTACAACAACCACATGAAAATGACCAAAAATTTTCAACTTTGATTGCAAATATCTCTTTACAGAGATATAAAATCGAGTTTCCGATTCCGGATTGTTATATATACTTTTGATACCATTCCCGATAATTTTGGATGTGTTTTAGCAGTTGTCACCTAATGAAAACAAATACCGGGAATTTGATTAGAAAAACAAGTACCGCAATATGATCATTTATAATTTCAAAAGGTTGCACAGTTTTACAAATCTATTGCCTTGGAATTCACTCCAATCTTTCAAACCGGCACAGGGTTAATAATGTGATTAATGTAACCTGGTCACTCATTATACCTTTTATGAACATGAAATGGCATTATAACTTTGGTCCGATGTTTGTAAGTATTAGAAGAAGAAGAGATAGTCCCACCGAAGTGCTCAGGGCGATGAGCTGAGTCAATTTAGCCATGCCCGTCTGTCTGTTTGTACGCAAACTAGTCCATCAGTTTTTGAGATATCTTGATGAAATTTGATATGGAGCCGCCATTTACCATAAGATTAATAATTTGTCGGAATCAGCAAGATCGGAGCAATACAACGCATAGCTCTCATACAATCGATTAACGGAGTTTGATTTATAAATGTTGAAATTTAAGAGATAGGAACTTTCAATTTGGCGGGTTTAGTTCATATTACATACGCAATGTGACTAATGAAAATCAGCCAGATCGGACCAACATAACATATAGCTCCCGTATAATCGATTTTTCCGATAAATGAGGTGTGGGCTATGGCTCTTTAAATGAACAGTTTTGCAGAGTTTTTACTTATTGTGAGTAAGGATCGGACACTTAAAACCGTTACGCGTATTCATGAAAGGTATAAAGTCTTCGACACAGTCGAAGACAGCCCTTTCCTTACTTGTTTTTAATTGCGTTATTCCCATGATTTAATGATTTATATGGTTGAGGCGAACGGCCAACAACACGAAATTACCGTTTGACGTCGGTGAATTCTTATGTCAAAATGCACATGTGAGAGGGAACGCGCAAAAACGATTCGCCTATTTTCTAAGCTTTTGACATAAATTGTGGATGAGGAAGAAGAAGACGCTATGTCATTTGAAGCGACCATATAAATTATTTGATCATGGTTATTCCTTTTTACACTTGACATTTGCTTTCAAGTTTGAGCCCCCAAAATAAAACAGGCGATTATGAGCAGAACAAACAGCTGGTGAACTAGTTTTTTTATATTGTGCAAAAATGGTAAAACATGATTTTTTCAAAAACATTTATTAAATTAAAAACCAACAAATATTTCACAGATGCATCATGGTTTGTTGAAACAAATGGGTTAAGAGGTTATTTGCAGTACCACCGAAGCAATGAAACAGTAGAGCCTAGTTCGTGATAATCTAATAATTGAACTTTGACACAATACATAGTTGCTGACTACATAAATAGAAGCTTTTACCCCTATTAAGCAATTTTAAAGAAAAACAAACAAGAACTGTACTACCACTTTTGCAGAAAGGAATGGCTACGAAACGACGACCGTTGCGCCCAGCAATGCCTCCCACAAGTTCAACCAATATGAATTTTAGACCAGGCGGTGCTGATGTAAAACGTGCTGAAGCGAAAGGTACACGTCCAACTGCGCCACCAGCTAGCGTACGAGAAATTCTTGTTATGATGATTATGCATGCATGCAAGAAAACTATATTCTTCGATACAAATCTAAAGGTAGCACTATATTTGGGCAGCTTGTTTTTGGTATCGCTGATTGGTGATTTTATACCATATCCGAAAACATATTTTGCGCGTTCAGATAATTTATTCAACGTATATTTTGTAAAAGTTGGTTGGGGTTGGACGTTATTGATGACAGTACCATTTCTTGCCATGTCTTCCTATACTTTGTGTTGTGGCGATAAGAAAAAAATGCTACAGCATCATATGCCTCGCATTGTTATTGCTACATTCTTTTGGTATTTCTGGACCAAAATGTTTAACGTGATTGAAACTTCATATGGACGTTGCACAGTAAAAGGTACAGATTTAGATGATAATGGAATAAATAAATAATAATGTTTTCAATATCAATAATTAAAGATTCTCCTGTATGTTTAATTTTCTAATTTTGATTGGTCTTCTATTTTTTAGGCTTTGGCACCAAATCCGCTTGCCTAAAAGCAGGTCACCTCTGGAATGGTTTTGATATATCAGGTCATGCATTTATTTTAATACATTCAAGTCTAGTTCTAATAGAAGAGGCACGCCCCATTGTTAAGTGGGAATGTATTAAAGATTATTTACGTAATGAATTACATGACCGTAGCGTTGCTGAACACTCCAGCACAAATCCATTGAGGAACCTCTCTGAGGAACAAATCAAGAATCTTAAGTTTCTCTATGAACGTCTAACACCTGTTATACGTACTCTTTTCATTGGTATGGCTATGTTACAATTATTGTGGGATATAATGCTAGTTGGCACTATGCTCTATTATCATCATATGATTGAAAAAGTAGTTAGCGGTATAATTGCTATACTTACTTGGTATTTTACTTATCGTTTTTGGTATCTTACAAATTTGCTACCAGATCCAGCTGGTAGTGGTGACTTCTTTTATCAACGTGAAAATAGAGATACATTTATTTATCAACGTCGACCAACGATGACAACAGCAGGTCCTTCCACCAGCGCTGGTTGTCGTTGCAATATGGCTGGTGGTACGTCTGGATTGGCAACACAACCCACTTTTATGGGTATGCCATTGTACACCAATGTACGAACGGCGGCTGCTAGTGGAAGTAATCAAGGGAGCACAGGCAATCAAGGTTTGGAGTTGGACTCCTAGTAACTGCATACATTTATGTGTATTTGGTTTAGTTAAATTCTGGTTGTTTGTTTGTAAAAATAATCAATTTTTGTTTTTATAATTGTTTCTAAAACCAGTCGTGATAGCATTCAGGGTGTGGTGGGTAACTCTGTTGGGGTTTTTTTTAGCCATGAAAAAGCTTTTCACACCAATTCATCTGCCTTAACAGACGCCGTTTTGAATCGTCATAAGACATGTGTGTCCCGCCAATTTGTAGGGAAAAAATTAGAAGCCGCATATAACAATTTGGAAGTTCGAAATGAATGTCCTCGGAAGATCATGACGCCAAATTATTATTATTAATCTTTTATATTTTCCTTCCATCGCCCTTTAAGTGGCTAAACAAAGCTATAAAAAGGTTGATACTTTAGCCGCTTATTAGCTAGTTTCATGAATACTTGTAAAATGCTTTGGTTTGTCGAAAGATCGGGGTATGAGAAAGGTTTTGTACTGTAATTCGGGCGTGGCAAATCCATTTAAAAAGATTGGTTGCTATTTAAACTCACGACTGGGTACATAATGTTCGGTATCACCCGAGCTTAGTATTTCTTACTTGTTGTTTAATATTAAGATTAAAGAAAAAATGTGGAGATTTAAAATACGGTAACGGCGAATATGTTTTTATTATTAAATACGAAGTATGTCAGAATTAAAAAAAGGTAGTGATCCAATAATGAATATGACACACAATTAGCTACTATTTATCTAAGATTAAACCTTGGCTATGAACATAATAAATACATTTTTTAATGAGTTTGGTTAAAATACTGTGTTTTTATTGAAATTTAGAGTTATGTACTATTATTTGAGTGAAATTACTATTCTGCCTATAACTCAAGCATCTCTTAGCTTTAATCACTCATTTTTGTTATCTAAAATTAGTTTGCATATTTTTTTGTAAGTTTAACAAGCTTAAAACCAGTTGATAATAATTCTTAGTTATTATTATTATTTTTGATTAGAGGAAAAATTTAAAGCAACAAACATATGCAGGCTATAGTTATAGTACTATTTTGTTTTGCGACTCAATTATCTTATATTCAACTTTTAAATGTATGTACGTCTCAAAATACACAAATTATTTGTGCGCAAGTGCGGCAAACATTGCCATTCCCAAAACCCCAGCACCAGCACCTATCTTATAATTGGCTGGCGTATTCTGCCAAATATCTTTGAGTATTTTAAAATTGCTTGGCATTAGTTTTTGATAGGCAGCACGTTTTTTGAAGCGCAAAAAATAACTCTCCACATATGGCATTTTACCATATGACCAATAATAGTTTTCGAATCCCAATTGATACAGTCGATGTAATAGTAAACCGAAACTTATATCAACTAAAGAATATTCATTTGAAATTAACCATTCACGTTCAGCATTTCCCTTAAAATCGTTATCGATGTAACTCAATACATTGTGGACTGCATCTAGAATTTTCTGAAACTCGACACGTGATTGAACCAAACGTTTCCGTCTGTCCTGTAGATCCAGCTTGCTCAATAGATTTGTTTTATTCGTCTCAGCCTCATTCACTGATCTTTTGAGCATTTCGTGAACTTTGTCATTATTCTCTGGAATAAACAAGAATGCGATATAGGGAATATATGTGGATATGTTAGTGCAAATTATACTGAAATATTTTTAATACCTAGGGGCCAATAATGAACTCTTTTATTTAAATAATAATTCAGATGTGGAATATCAAGAACCTCCGGAGCTGTGGTCACATACTTTAAAGCTCATTAGGAAGTTGTAAAGGATAAGAGAAAAATCGAATTAGTCACAGCTACCAATTGAGTGCATTAGTGTTTCATTATACTGTTGACTTATAAGCATTGTTTACCCGTACTAGTTTGGCATCTTCTTTTGCGAATCGGAGTGGAAGGCAGTGGATGAATGTACTCCGAGAGAGTGGAGTGAAGGAAATGGCGTTCAGAGTTGTTTTAAAGTAAAAACTACAACTAAAAATTTCAATTTAAACTGAAACTTACATTCTGTAGAACTGATAAGATGTTATAAGTGCTTTATATTCAATAATTTGGGAGTTTCAAGTCTTCATGTTCAATATTGCAGTATTTAAATTTGATTGTTTTATTACTGCATACAGCGCACCCTGTGTGGTTTGTGTGTGTGTTCAGATTCGGAGTAAGTTGCGCTACTAGTAGACATATACAAGGTGGCGCAAAAGTAAGCTTCCGATGTTCAGCATATCGGTTGTGGCACGTGCAGTGTGTGCTTTTGCACCGTCTTGTTGGAACCACATGTTTTCCAATCCCAATTCATCAAGTTGCGACAAAAAGAACTCGTTGATCATTGCTCTGTAGCGCTCACCATTCACAGTAACCGTTTGGCCCCGACCGATTATTGGTCAAATAAATAGTCAGCAATATTCCGCGTTCTGGAGCAGTGTAGCGTAACATTGCTTATTAACGTGTATTTCGCATGTGTTTACTACACAAATATCAAAACAGAACTGAATTTAGGGGCCAATCGCAAAATTTATAGCATTTTCTGATAGGAGGATTACTTTTGCGCCACCCTGTACTATGCTTATAAGGCAGTACTTGCCAAACCATTCGGAGAGGGTTCTCGCCTCTTAAATACTAGAAACCTTGGCTACATCAAGACTGTGGTTGCTGAGGTTTTTCGTATCATATCTTATATTAACTAGTTTTTCTGCTAGACCTCTTCTAAGTTGGCGAGTCCACCCAAAGCAAAAACGACCAAGTAATTTAATAAACAGTAGGGCGTTCTAAAAAATGGGTTTCGCTTAGAATTTGTATTTTTTAAAAAAGAAAATTAAAAATTTCTACTCAATTCAAATAAATAACACCGTCAATAAAAAATTCTTTTTTTATTTTGTATACCAACAATTCAATTGAAGTTTCGCAAATGGACTTTACTTTATAAATGCATATTATATAAGCAAATAATTTTTGATTTTATATGAAAAAGTTGGAAAAAATTCGTATTAACAAAAAATTAAAGGCACTTTTTATACCTTTCATGAACATGAAATGGTATAAGAGATATCTCCTTGAAATTGGGCATGGGGCCGCCATTTCGCATTATATCAATAATTAATTTCTCGAAACCAAAATCATTGGACCAATACAACGCATAGCTCCCATACAATCGATTGTTCCGATAAATGGGGTTTGGGCTTTTACTCTTGTAATTAAAGAGCTAGGAACGTGAAATTTTGCAGGTTTGGTAGATATTATAAACGTAATGTGGCTAGTGAAAATCAGCTAGATCGGGCCAACATAACATATAGCTTCCATATAATCGGTAGTTCCAATAAATGGGGTTTGGGCTATAATTCTTGCAATGTAATGGCGAGGAACACAAAATTGGGTGTAGTGAAAATCATAAAGATTGGATCAATATATCGAATAGCCTACATACAACAAGTTTTTCCAATAAACGGGGTTTGAGCTACGTATCTTTAAATTAATAGGGCAAGACTCACAGGGTTGCACTCACTGTAAGTAAGGATCAAACACTTAAAACTGTGATGCGTATTCATGAAAGGTATAAAGCCTTCGGCATAGCCGAAGACAGCGCTTTCCTTACTTGTTTGTATTCACATTCGACCAAACTTTGATGTTTTTTTTTTTAAATTATGGGCAAAAAATGTCTCTGTAACTGATATTTATTTATTTAAAACCAGTGGACCTCTTAATCACCTCAATATTAAGTTAATTTTTAAATTTAATTTATAGTCCATTTTACGTCTATTTCTATGATTCGTTTAGGGTAGAAGTTTGGTTAGCACCGTATGCGAGGACATATTGCTGTGCGTGTAAAATTCCATCTTGAAGTGTATGTCAGTTAAGTTCGACAGATAGCACACAATAAAAACACAAATTGGAGACAATACCCTAATTAACTTTAAGTTGGGGTCTAGGCTGTGTATTTTACGTGAGCACAATGCCAATTGTTTTCTTTGCTGACTTACTTAATTAACAATTAAACGCTTAACAAATAACGCCAGTCGTTTCTTCATTTTGCCACAGAGGGCTACCTCTTCTGTCTGTTTGTTTGAGTGTTACCTGTATGGTCAGGCCTTTTTTGGATATGGATCCGGCACCAGCAACTTCAGGTATTAGTCCGACACTTACTCGAGGCACCTGAACCATAAAAGAGGAAGGGTACGATAAGTGACTTTCCGTAGCCGATGTGTGGCTTTTGTTCTTAATAGACTACTTAAGAGTTAGATTTCCTTAGGCTGACATTGTGTTGGGTGTTAATGCTCTGTACTCAGGTAAACGAAGTGACTATTTGGAAATCTTGTACTATTTTGGCAGACTACAGTTAACTATTAAACATATCTTTAGAGAATCAACTAACTCTCTTAAAAAATTAAGTATCCTAGTTTACAAATCAAAGCTCGAGTCAAATCATAAAGCCATAATAAACTTTGCAACACTACATAAATACTTACTTAAGCACGATTTGCGTATCGGTCCAATGAATGGTGGTTTCGGTGTCAATTTTAAATCTTCATGAATGAAAGAGCCCAAACTAAGCGCACCCACAGGCAAGTTGCTAATAATATTTTCAAAGAATTCCATTTTTTTGAATTCATCTGGATTGTTGCAGCGCGGCTTCAAAGCGCTATGCGTATCTATACAAATATAATAATCGAAGTTTAATATTTCTCAATAAACTCTATTTACTCACCCCCTTTATATTTATTCTCCACATATCCTATAATATGACTCGAACCTGGTATTACGAATATGTCATCTTGAAGGACGGGTACATCTCCTTTTGGATTAAGATTGAGGAACCATGTTGAATATTGCTCGCCATTAGCTAAATCAATGGCATATGGCACAAAGTCTATATTCTTCTCGTAAAGTATTAGTATGACCTTGAATAGGGAATTTTGAGTTAATAACAGTGAGACAAGTAAAAACTAAGGATGTATGGAGGG
The DNA here is from genome assembly GCA_949987695.1 of Merzomyia westermanni. Classification (NCBI taxonomy): domain Eukaryota; kingdom Metazoa; phylum Arthropoda; class Insecta; order Diptera; family Tephritidae; genus Merzomyia; species Merzomyia westermanni. Next base: position 43,421,601 of record OX465291.1, on the reverse strand, counting down.
ATTCTGAAATAAACAAAATTATTAGGGCATAGTCATAGTCAATTTATGACTAAATTTAGTTGAAGCTATTTGATAGAATTTTATATGGCCTGTCTTTCAAAAAAGGTTTATCTAAATTTATGTACCATTATTTTTATTAAGTACTTTTAACGGTTTGAAATATTAATTTAATCATCATTTTTCTTGGCGCCTTATTATTAGGAGGTCGAAGTAAAGCACTACCATTTGCTATAAGCTCTCGTCGGATTAGTGTTACTAACGCCCATGATCCAACTTGTAGCAGCTCGACAAATATACAAACACACAAAAATTTTCCATGTATTTTGCTTTTGTAATTTGTGAGTTTAACGTCAAAATCGTACTGAGAAATGAGTGTAATGTCAAAATTCGAGCTAAAATTAAAAATCAGTTGGTCTATTAACACGACCTGTTTTATTGGATCATGCTAACGCCCATGAGTGGAGAATTTTCCTATTAGTGCTTTGTTTACGATAAGGTTATACTAGCCCTACAGCAAATTCCACTTGCTCAGAACTAACCCAGAACTAAACCATTTTACACTACTAGCTCATTCCCACAACAGCCGGTTCTATCGCACCGGAATGACCCGGGTTTTTTCACCCGGCCAAGGGCTGTTATTTCAGTGTAACCCTGTCCAATCTGGGGCAGGGCGAAGCACTGTTAACAACAACAACAACAACACTACTAGCTCGAGCTCAATACCCAAGTAATGCTTTCCACTCCCGATGCATTATTTGGCAACTCCTTCTCAACCGGTTCGAGTTCGGACATATCTAAGGTAGCTTCGCTTCCGCTAGTTCTCAACTGATTGCATTTCGGATAACTTAGACATAGTTCTGGTTGTGGGTGAATGATTATCCATATCCAACACTTAAAAGTATCTTCTTCGCTTTTGTATCAGGCACAGAATCGCACAGTGGAGCCGTAAGGTTTTTTTTTTTAATTTTGTGTAAAGCAATTTTGTTGTTTCCGTTAAGAGCAAATGGATTATTTTTGATGACATGTTTACAGAAAAAAAAATTATGAACAGAACCTGAAAAATGGGTGGAGGAGGTATTCGAAATTTCGAGTACGCTTTGTAATTTTTTTTTTTTTTAATTTATTCCATAGTGTACCTTTTTAGACAAAAAATTAATCAGAAGTCTTTGACAATCCCTTGCATAAAATTTATCTAACAAAATCCCGTTAAGACTTTCGCCAAAGGTTGAATTTTGTGCTTTCTAGGTTATTTTGAACCTGAAGCTATAATTCTTTTGTCCCAATATTGTGAAGCGGTGTGCAAAATTCTGAATATGCAGTTTTTGTATATTTGATGAGGCCTACAATAAATGCAATCCCCGGAAAAAGTTGTTTCAAGTTTTTATAAATTTGTTACACAGTGTAATTTTTTTTAGACAAATAATTACAAAAAACACTTCGACAAACCCTTGCATATAATTTCGTGAGCAACATCGTGTTTAAATTAAAAAAAACGGTTGAGTTTGTGCCCTCTATGTGGTTTTGAACCAAATTGGCCCCACTGTGCATTGGTACCAGAGCAATAAAGTAACTCCGATCAGACTTACTGCTCGCTACTCAAACAAACAAACAAAGACTTACCGATCCCAAAGGGAGTAGACTCTTGTATGTTGCAGGTCTTGTAGAATTTCACCTATTCTTCACCTACATAATTTACAACGCCTTCAAAGGCAAGAGGTTAGTTGAGTATCTATTTGTAGCTTAAGTACTTGGCCGTCATAACTCCATCACTAAACCGTCTAGGGTGAGGATGTCGAGTACATATTTGCCCCTTGCGGGCATATTTCCTCGATAGCCGTATATACCTATCTAGCATGTTTTAAAGTGTTGCAACGGTAGATTGGCGAACAAATTTAATATGCTCTACGTGCTAAGCACAACCGAGTACAGACATATACATATATATCTTTGTACATTTACATAGAACGTACCCTACAAGACAGCTGACCTTCCCATGAGCCGTCATTTGAAAGGAAGCGCTGAAGGGGTAATCAGGGCGTAGAACAAATCGGCCATCAGATTTGTAGCAGCAATATGAAAAATTTGATGCATCTATCAGCAGCGTATTGTAGTTAGGCATAATCCAAAAAACAAATACGATATATTAGCATTTGTGAGATAATGATGCGATTTGTTACTAATTTCTTAATTTAAATAAAAACATTCACAATAAAATATAGAATATAATAACGCCAAACTGATTTATGTACATACATATGTATGTATATATAACAGTTAATATAATGGCAAAGGGTGTAATTAAATTAGTTTGCGGCTAATTTGATTTTTTAATTTATTGCTGCTGTTGTTGTTTTCGTTTTCGGTTTAAGTATTGTACTTAAGGCTAAGTGCGAAAAATATGAATCGAATCACATGATTAAAAATATATATTAAACTAATACGTACTTTCTGTGAGTGGAAATTATATGGATGAAAATAAAGTACTAAGGCACCGTCCTTAAATTGTGGCACTTTAAATTCCTTCACAGGAGGACTTGGGGGCGGCGTTGTCGGCGAAGTTAATGTGGTATTTGAGTTGTCAACGGCATTAATGTTATTTTCACTCATTATTTTTCGTTTATCGGGCAGAGTTAAACAAACAGAAGCTTATGTTGTTATACTAATTAATCAAACTGTTATGATCAAATTTTTGTTATTGGTGGAATTAAACTGCAAAAGTTTGAAAGTAAAATTATTTAAAGTTTATCACATGCTCGGCGATCATTCTTTTCGGCTGTGTGCTAAACACTTAGTATTACTCCACGAATGTATGGATGTATGTAATAACGTACACAGGTGAGTTTAAGAAGCAAAAGCTAAAATGAACTGAGTGCGACCGAGATTTGTGTTCGACTGTTGTGGCGGTTGGTATTAAGGTTGGCTTACCCACATACAATGTGCTAGGTGTATACAGATAAGTTTGAAAAAGTTTAGTTAGTTATTTGTAATTGTTATTATCTAAATAAACACGCACACAAACCTATGCAAATACATAAAACCATCCCTACCAAAATAATTCATCATTGCTAAATACTTAAAAACTCACTGGTTGTTGACTCTTTTCACAGCTATAAAATGTTTGTAAAGTTTGTGAAATTGTATTATTAATTGAACAAATTTTGAATAAAATTAGCTAATTCTGTTCACTAATTCTCGGGCGAGGTAGAATCATCGAGTAACTTCATGCTTAGCAGCTCGTCTTTTGCTAGAAGTGGAAGGTACTTCAGCTTTGGATTACCAGGTTCTCCGTGGGACTTATCTGGAGCAAAAGTTGGAATATTAGGAATTAACTATATCGTTCCACCACAGCGATTCTTAAAGACACAGACATAAAATTTATTTGATTATCATATCTATAAAGGGTGACCTATATTTCAACCCAACCTAAGCTAATGGTGTGTGATATCGAAAGATTTAATTTAGTAAGTTGGCATCTTATGAATGATTTTTGAAACATTTTCTACTGTTCATAACTCCAAAACGATTTAAGATAATATAATACAATTTTCATAAATCATATTACTATTTTAGAGAGTATGCCCGAAGAAAAGGGACGAAATCACGTGCCCACCCTCATCCGCGAAATCGTATTGGTTTGTTGTATTCAAAGCGACATTATTTAAAGCCCACAGCTTGATCGGTTTCATTCCAACTTAGAATTTCTTACTTGTTTTTAGTATAAAAGTTACGTATGTATTGCAGTTAATGGTCAGTATTTTTCGACTCAAACTAGTTAACTTATAGTCAGTTGACAGGTAATGTAGTTATAACCACACCAAAATGCTTCACGGCATTATCAGAAGAAAGGAGTAGCTTTTTCCAAATGTAACTATTTGCGCACCTGAAATTATTATAAATCAGTTTACTGGTAACGTCTATTTACCTTTTTTCCTACAAGGAATTTCATATACAAATCCATGCACACCGCATTTTTGATTGCGTGCTAAAAGCTGTTAAAATTGGGCATTGGAAAAGAACTCAAATCTCTCGTTTGTAAACAATTACTAACTAGACAGGGCTAGAGATCAAAACATAAAAATAAAATAATAAAGAAATGTTAAAAACTTTGAGATGAGTGTGCAAATACAAACGACATACATATCTACTTATGTGTTTTTAAAATTTTTGCAAACAACGGTTGATTGCTCCAGAATTATCGTAATCAACGGCAACGGGTGGCATGTCTAAGAGATAAGGGCAACCTCTGCAGGGTTAGTGCGGTCCGACGGCTCACACGGCATCCCTGCTGAAGTATCTATCAAATATAACGAGCGTGGAAATCAATAAACTAGGTAGTCAATGTAACCGGTAGTAAGATTCTCAATTGGAGTTCTATAGAGAACCCAACGAAACCTCAATATTTTTTCATATGTCCAATTTTGAAACCACTGCATTAATCTTTCTTTATCTTCGTCTTAACCGTCTAGAATTTGGCCAAATAAAATCTCTCTGGCTTTTTATAATGTTTCCTTGTTCTGCGCCTTCTTAGCGTAGATCTGTACTGAGCAATAAAAATGTTCCTACTGCTCTTTAACATCGTTCGGTCGAAGATTGCTCTCAGAGGTCAAGTGAAAGCGATTCCACCATGTGCTTGTTTTTAGTGTTGTGTTTCAGTTGATTTTTGTTTCTGCTATTTCTTTATAAGTTGATTTGTGTGTGTGACCACAGTTTTTGATGGCGAGGATTTATATTCTTATTATTATATCAGGTTCTTCTGCAAATTTTTACACCTAGCTAGCTACGCACACAAGGTACATTAACTTTAGTCGCGTTATGGCAGTACATAACGGTATAAACGGATCGAGATAGATATTGACTTATACAGGGTGGCGCAAAAGTAATCCTCCTATCAGAAAATGCTATAAATTTTGCGATTGGCCCCTAAAGTCAGTTCTGTTTTGACATTTGTGTAGTAAACACATGCGAAATACACGTTAATAAACAATGTTACGCTACACTGCTCCAGAACGCGGAATATTGCTGACTATTTATTTGACCAATAATCGGTCGGTGAAAAACGGTTACTGCGCAAAATTAATCCTCCTATCAGAAAATGCTATAAATTTTGCGATTGGCCCCTAAAGTAAGTTCTGTTTTGACATTTGTGTAGTAAACACATGCGAAACACACGTTAATAAACAATGTTACGCTACACTGCTCCAGAACGCGGAATATTGCTGACTATTAATTTGACCAATAATCGGTCGGGGCCAAACGGTTACTGTGAATGGTGAGCGCTACAGAGCAATGATCAACGAGTTCTTTTTGCCGCAACTTGATGAATTGGGATTGGAAAACATGTGGTTCCAACAAGACGGTGCAACAGCACACACTGCACGTCCCACAACCGATATGCTGAACATCGGAAGCTTACTTTTGCGCCACCTTGTATATATCGAAATGTTCAGGACGAAAAGAGAAATTGATTAAGCCATGCCCGTACGTCCGTCCGTCCGTCCGTCTGTGAACACGATAACTTGAGCAAATTTTGAGATATCTTAATGAAATTTGGTATGCAGGTTCCTTGGCACTCATCTCCGAGCGCTATTTAAAATGGGCGAAATCGGACAATAGCCACGCCCACTTTTTATATATAGAATATTTTTGATTACTCAGTACATAATACACCTATAAGGATAAAATTTGATGTACATATTTGAAAAATTACTAATATTTTTTAGTAATGAAATAATATTCACTTCACTAGTGATTGGTAAGTTTATATCAATTTAGGGGAGCACAAATTACACTTTTAATTATTGCCTGTCACTCGCATTAAAAACACCGCCGATCTCGATTACTCATAGACTGCAACTTTATATTTTCTTAAATCTAATTTACAGTTTGTCAACTTCCACTTCCAATAGGAACGGTAAGCTCTTCGTCTGCACCTATGAGCATACGTATGTGTGTATGTGTACCAGAGAGCGTGGACAAAGCCGTGCTTGCAAGTAGGCATACACACACCGCATGCACATAGGTACATTAGAATGCTGTAATCATGCATTTACTTACATTAGGGTGGTGCTAAAACTAAAGGTAAGTAATTGGTAAGTATTAAAATTCATTTAATTTATTTATAGGTAAAATTAAGGTAAGTATATTTTAAGTATAGGGTGTTTTTTTTACAGGTTTGTTTTTCGAATAGAGATAAAACTGGCATTTTGTGGTCAAATCTGGCAATTTTAATGTCATTTATGTTCAGTTTGGTTTGCCATTTCATCATGAACAGGTTGACAAAAGAACAACGCTTGCAAATTGTGCAAATTTATTTCGAAAATAATGGTTCAGTTCGCGAAGTTTACCGTGAGCTCCGTCCATTTTATGGTCGACATAATCGTCCATCAGAGCAATTAATTCGGTTAACCATGGATCGTTTTCGCACTACGTTTACTCTATGTGATAATACGCATCCGCAGAGACGTCGAACAGTGCGCACCGAAGAAACAATTACCGCTGTAGAGCAAAGTGTTGAAGAGGACCCGAATGAATCGATTCGCCACCGTGCACAGCAATTGGAGCTTTGTCCATCAACTTTATGGAAGATTTTGCGCAAAGATCTTGGCTTGCGACCTTACAAGATCCAGCTTGTGCAAGAATTAAAGCCGCGAGACCATGCAATGCGTCGTGATTTTGGTGTATGGGCCGAAAATGAGATTGATTTCGATGCTGATTTTCATCGCAAAATTTTGTTCAGTGATGAGGCTCATTTTTGGTTGAATGGCTCCGTCAACAAGCAAAATTGTTGCATTTGGAGTGAAGAGAATCCACATGAGACCCTTGAAACGCCATTACATCCACAAAAACTGACTGTTTGGTGTGCTCTATGGGCTGGTGGAGTCATTGGGCCATACTTCTTCCGCAATAATGCTGGAGAGGCAGCTACCGTTAATGGAGACCGGTATAGAGCCATGATAACCGACTATTTTGTTCCCGAATTGGATGGCATGAATGTGGATGAGTTGTGGTTCCAACAAGACGGCGCTACATGCCACACAGCGCACGTCACAATCGATTTATTGAAGGAAACATTTGATGAGCGCATAATTTCGCGGAATGGACCTGTCAATTGGCCACCAAGGTCGTGTGATTTGACACCATTGGATTATTTTCTTTGGGGATATGTGAAGTCGCTCGTCTACACCAACAAACCAGAAACGTTAGGGGAATTGGAAGCCAACATTCGTGGCGTTATTGCCGACATACGGCCCCATATGCTCGAAAAAGTGGTTGAAAATTGGACCTGTAGAATTGGCTTTATTCGAGCCAGCCGCGGCGGCCACATGCCCGAAATCATATTTAAACATTAATGGCATAAAATTATCCTTCCAATAAAGCCAAATTGATGGACCTTAAAACGATTTTCTTGTGTTTTATTTCAATTCGAAGTTCTATACCCCTAAAAAAAACACCCTTTATTTAGGTAAGTATAATTTAAGTATTTAGGTAAGTATAATTTCCATTTAAATTCATTATTTAATTACATTTCATTTTATTTATACATTTCATTTTTAGGTATATTTCAGGTATAAATTGCTGAAACTAGTCGTCTGCTTTAACACCGGCCACCTTGAACGAATCTGGATTCTTCAATCATCTGTTACGGGTAACACGGCAAGCTTATGGATTGGACGCCTAATTGTTCCGGCTCTGGTTTGCACGTCGGCCACTCTCACCTTTCCGTCCTGGCCGGCGATCGTACCTGTCACTCGGCCTAGGATCCATTGCTGTGGCGGGGCGTTGTTTTCGTGAACGACGACGAGCTCTCCTACCTCTACGTTGGGCTGTGGGTGCTGCCACTTGTTGCGCTCCTGCAAACTCAGGAGGTAACTCCTGGACCACGTTTGCCAAAACCGACGCTCGATTGAGCAAACATGCTGCCATCTGTCGGAGTAGCGCGTGCTGGGTTCCGGGAGTTCCGTTTCCCCTGGCATTTCCCTGAGCCGGCAACCGATCAACAGGTGCGCCGGAGTTAGAGCCTCGCCGTCGTTCGGATCCTGGCTGAGTGGAGCGATTGGGCGCGAGTTGAGCACGGCCTCTACCTCTACGAGCAGCGTTTCGGTTTCTTCGGCGGTGAGACTCGCGTTGCCTATGGCTCGTACGAGCAGGTGCTTCGCCGACTTCACTGCCGCCTCCCATAACCCGCCGAAGTGGGGAGCCCTGGGAGGTATAAAGACGAACTTGAACCCTTCGTCTGCGGCGTATTGGGTTACCTCCTCCTTCTGACTCAGAAACGCTTCCCTCAGTTCCTTGAGTTTGCGATCGGCTCCTACGAAGTTCGTCGCGTTGTCGCAGTGAATCGTCGCTGGTATTCCCCGGCGTCCAACGAACCTTTTAAGGGCGAGAAGAAATTTGTCAGAACTCAAATCAGACACAAGTTCTAAATGGACAGCTTTTGAGGTAAAACACACAAAGACCGCAATGTACATTTTTACCGGGGGGCGGCCCCGTATCTTTTGTGTGACGTAAATTGGACCGCAAAAATCTACCCCACAAACCATAAAAGGTCGTAGAGCACGCAGCCTGTCGGCTGGTAAATTGCCCATAATTTGGCTTTTTAATTTCGGCTTATAATGAAAGCAATGTATGCAGTTTCGCACGGTTCGACTACATGCTTCTCGGGCATTAACTAACCAAATTTTTTCACGTAAAATTGCAACCAATGCTTTAGCACCTGCATGATGGTTGCGCAAATGTAGGAACCGTACATACGATTTTACGAACTGCGAATTTTTACTCAATAATAGAGGAAATTTGGCATCGTACGGGATAGGCGCGTTTAATAAACGACCCCCTACTCGTAACAATTTCAACGACAAGGACTTTTCTGAATACTCATGCAAAAATGGATTTAACTTTTGCAAGCTCGACGGTAGTGAAAGATTTTTTGACAATTTGGTTATTTCTTGGCTATATTCATCAAATTGGACTATTTGAACAATTTTTAAGAAGCTCAATTGCAACTCTTGTGCCGATTGTGTTGGATCATACTTGGTGGATCGATTTCTCACCTTTAAGACCCATCGCAGAATATAGGCAAAAACTCGTAGTAATTTTTTGTGTGAAGAATATCTTTCAATCACAGTTACGAGTGGATTACGGTCGTCATTCAATGCTACTAAGGCGCTGGCGTTTTTCTTCTTTTCCAGTGCTTGTTCTTCAGGCGTTAATTCGAAGTGGGTATTTATTGGCCAACTAGCGGGGTCTTCTAAGAGGAACTGTGGGCCAGAAAACCATATTGAGTTCTGTATTTCATCCACGCTACAACCCCGAGACACTTGATCCGCAGGATTTTGTTTAGTTGGCACATGCCGCCACGAAGCACTTTGAGTCAACTCTTGAATCTCGGACACTCTATTTGCAACGAATGTTTGCAACGTTGATGGATGTGTTTTTATCCAATGCAAAACTATTTCGGAGTCTGTCCAGAATGTTATGCTGTCAATAGGTCGATTCAACATTGGGGCAATGCGTGACCATAACTTGGCCAAAAGATGCGCTGCCAGGAGCTCTAGACGAGGAAGAGACTTAGTCTTCAGCGTAGCAACCCTGGATTTTGCAGTTAGCAGAATGCGTTTAACGTCGTTAGCGAATTGGCTTCGAATGTAAATACAACAACCATACGCCCTTATTGAGGCGTCGGAGAAGCCGTGTATTTGACAACTAGCACTCGACTCAGTATAAACAAACCGAGGAATGCTGATTGAAGGCAACTGCAACAAATTCGCCTTAAAATTCTGCCAACTGCTATTGAGATACAACGGAATCGACTCATCCCAATCTAGTTTTTTAATCCACAGCTCTTGCAACAAGATTTTAGCTGAGGTCACTAGTGGGGCCAGCAAACCAAGAGGATCAAAGAGTCGGGCAGATACCGATAAAATATTTCGTTTTGTAGCTCGTAACTCATCAAATGTATCATCCAGTCTAAACCGAAATAAGTCGTCCTTTGGCGACCAGTGGATTCCCAGCGTTTTAGTGGAGTCTGAATCGTTGAAACTTAACGATTTTTCCAGACTCTGACTATCGAAAAAACTTGGGTGGTTAGAGAACCACTTAGCTAGCTGGAATCCTGCCGACTTTAGGATGTCAGTTACCTCACAGCGAATTCTGTCGAGGGATTCAAAATCTTCAGATCCGGTTAACAGATCATCAACGTAAAAATCGGTACTTATTACTTTGGAACCGAGTGGATATTCTTGTGCATTCATATCACTTAGCATCTGCAAACACCGTGTTGCGAGAAATGGAGCTGGCGCAGTGCCATAGGTAACGGTGTTTAAACGAAAAATTTGCAGAGGCTCGGATGGATGCTTTCTCCACACTATTAATTGAAAATTTCTATCATTTTCATTTACGACAACTTGGCGATACATCTTAGTGATGTCCGCCGTAATAGCATACTTATGCATTCGAAAGCGAAGTAGCGTCGAAAAAAGTTCTTCTTGAATGGTCGGTCCAACCATCAAAATGTCATTCAACGCAATTTGTGTTGACGTCCGACTCGACGCATCGAAAACAACGCGGAGTTTCGTCGACGTACTTTGTGGTCTTAGGACACACTGATGCGGAATGAAATAGTGGGCTTCACTCGGGATTTTATTATCAGTGGGGCTCATGTGGCCCAATGCCAAGTACTCTTCCATGAAGTCCAGATACATTTGACGAAGTTCTGGATCTTTCAACGTACGTCTCTCCAGCGCCTGAAACCGCCGAGTTGCGGTTTCAAATGACTGACCCAACATGTTTTGATCAGTTTTGAACGGCAATCTTACTTGAAGCCGTCCCGACGGTAAGACTTCAGTAGTCTTAACGAAGTATTCCTCGCATTCCCTTTGTTCGGCAGTAAACTTTGTAGCTTGTGATTCTGAAGGGATTTCTTCCATTGCCCAGAATCTTTGGACAATTTCATCAATTGCTTCGGAATCATCTTCAGCTTTACATAAGGCACTGCTAGCTTGGGAATGCTCACTTTGGTGGGAGACGTATTTTCCTGAAATAACCCAACCCAAAAGTGTTTTTTGAAGTGTTGGGAACCTTGGGTCAGTTTTAATCTGACCAACCGAAAGAAGATCGAAAAATGTTTCGGCTCCCAACAAAAGATCGACCTTTGAGGACTTATAGAACCCCGGATCAGCTAATTCAATATTAGCTGGAATTTTCCAACCTGTGGCGTCAACAGCCCGATCTGGGTGATTTGCCGAAATCGCTCCCATTACCCAAAAATCTGCGAGAAACTCGAAGTTGTTAACTCGGGATTTTATGACTGCACTAACTTTTGACCGAACCTTTTGGGTGGCATTACCAATCCCGATGACATTTAATGTCGCCTTCTCTCGCCGAATTCGCAGCCTCTGTGCCAGCTCTTCAGTCATAAAATTTACTTGAGACCCTGAGTCAAGTAACGCACGAGCTGACACATAATCACCGGAGCAAGTTTTTACCTTGACCACCGCTGTCGCTAACATGACGCGATCAGGCACGCTCACTGCGTGCATAGTTTGTGAGGTCGAAGGTTGTGGTGTTGTTTCGAACGATATCGGGTATTGGTGTAACATGGTGTGATGTGACCGGTTACAAACTCGACACCGTTCTAATTTGCATTTAGAAACCGTATGTCCCTTGCGTAAACAATTTATGCACAATGGGACCGATTTCGCGAATTCGAATCTCTGCTGAGGAGAGAGAGTTTTAAATTTAGGGCAGGTGGTTAGAAAGTGGTCTTTGGAGTTGCAGTGGAAACAAGTAGTTGGCTTAGCTTTCGCAGCCACAAAAGAAGATTTTGGCTTTTCAGCACTCTTGTTGCTTTGCCTTTGGGTGTCGTGCGATTTCGACGATGTCGACGCTTCTTCAGATGAGAGGTGCTGGTATCTCTTATTGAGAGCCGCTTCACACTCACTCCACAGCGGAAGCTTGTCGTAGTCAAGTTGCTCCTCCCATTTTGACCGCGTAGTGGGATCAACCTTCGACATAACTAAATGTATCAACATCGCGTTCGAAATATTTTTGTCATCACCCAAAGACAACAGGGAGTCATAGACAGCAGATACGGTGTCGATCATGGACCGCAGCGAAAGCGACGATGGCTTTTGGATTTTCGGCAACTCAAACAGTTTCGCAACTGTATTCGAAAATATGAGACATTTGTTGTCATATACCTTTTTTAGGCTTGCCAACGCCTTTGGGTAATTTTCTTCCGTCATTTGGAAGGCCTTCACCGTTCCCAAGGCTTCACCAGACAAACACGAAACTAAATGTGTGAATTTTTCAATGTCTGACAGCGCAGGATTGTTATGAACGAGGCTCTCAAACAAACTCATAAAATTTTTAAACTCCGAATACTGCCCTCGAAACTTGGGCAGCGACATTTTCGGAAGTCTTGAGCTGTGAGGCACTGTGAAGGAGGTGTCAGAGGCTTTTGTTTTGTTGCTCTCTGACAATATCGATTTTAACATTGCCTTGGTTCCAACAATTAAATCTTCAAGGCTGTCACGGGTGTCATCATCTTCATCGATCTCTTCTATTTCGGACTGACACGCCAGAAGCTTTTCGCTGTAACTATTCAGCATTTCGAGTCGACACTCAACTTCCGACGGATCTGATGAGAGTGACTTATTATGAATTCCCGTTTTTATTCTAGCTATGCTTCTTTTTAAAATTGTCCTTTGTCTTTTTAAGGAAGTAGCGTCTTCCACCTGGCCTAGCTGATTCTCACTTTTACTCATCTTGATTCGCTATGCACAGTAACTTTGTACAAAATTATAGTCTGGAAGTTTTCAACGTGGCAATACGAAAACGAAAAAAATCGCTGAAGCTTCACCAGAACTATCGAAAAAAGCGCGAATCAAGAGATGGGAGCTTATAATCCCTTAAATGGGAAACTAGACGCAAAGTCGAAAATTTTTAAAGACCTAACCGTGAGCAGTAATATGGTCAACGATTTAACCAAACAATTAAAGCAGTATAGCTTTCGAAAAATATTTGACAGTCTATGAGTAATCGAGATCGGCGGTGTTTTTAATGCGAGTGACAGGCAATAATTAAAAGTGTAATTTGTGCTCCCCTAAATTGATATAAACTTACCAATCACTAGTGAAGTGAATATTATTTCATTACTAAAAAATATTAGTAATTTTAGTAAAATATTAGTAAAATTGTCAGCTATTTGCACTAATTTTTTAAACAGCAATTTTACTGTATGTAGGTATGTATTTTTTAATTTTCTGACACTGTTTAAATTTTGCTTTTATATATGTTTAAAAACTATTGCAATTTTTCGATTGATTTATCAAAATATTTTTAACCACAATTTAAATTTTTATTGTGTTTTTTAACTTTTCAGGCTGATTTCACAACCGTCAACACTATGTATTTTTCAACACAGGTAAGTATTTTGAACCAATCTTTTAAATTAATTTTTATTAGAAAGGTAAGTATTTAATATTTTTCAAACTCTTTAACTTTTGTAAATTTATTTTGCTGCAGGTATTTTTCAAACTTTCTTCTGCTTCTTTTCAGCCACTGCACTGCACTAATAATGTTTTGTTTTTGCACACGACCGCGACAGGCAATTAATAATTTTAATATTGATACAATTTCATATAAATATTTATTTAATTGTATTTTTACTTTTTAAATGTATTTTAAAATTGGTTTTTTGAACTAAATCTTTCGTCAAAAATGTATTTGAAATTAATTTTAATTTAAGCACTCACTTGCACTTTAATAAATGTATTTAGTCTTTTAATTATTTTTTAACTTGCACTTTGTCCCTGCTCGGGCGCCATGAAAAATTACTAATATTTTTTAGTAATGAAATAATATTCACTTCACTAGTGATTGGTAAGTTTATATCAATTTAGGGGAGCACAAATTACACTTTTAATTATTGCCTGTCACTCGCATTAAAAACACCGCCGATCTCGATTACTCATAGACTGCAACTTTAATTATTCATTTTCTCCCTTTTATAATATTTTCTTAAATCTAATTTACAGTTTGTCAACTTCCAATTCCAATAGGAACGGTAAGCTCTTCGTCTGCACCTATGAGCATACGTATGTGTGTATGTGTACCAGAGAGCGTGGACAAAGCCGTGCTTGCAAGTAGGCATACACACACCGCATGCACATAGGTACATTAGAATGCTGTAATCATGCACTTACTTACATTAGGGTGGTGCTAAAACTAAAGGTAAGTAATTGGTAAGTATTAAAATTCATTTAATTTATTTATAGGTAAAATTAAGGTAAGTATATTTTAAGTATTTAGGTAAGTATAATTTAAGTATTTAGGTAAGTATAATTTCCATTTAAATTCATTATTTAATTACATTTCATTTTATTTATACATTTCATTTTTAGGTATATTTCAGGTATAAATTGCTGAAACTAGTCGCCTGCTTTAACTATATTTAGACTGAGGCATAAAATAAAATTTTCAAGAAATTTTTGAAAATGGGTGTGGCACCGTGTCGTGGTCCCGCGCCTTTTATAATGGATTATTCCACAAAACTTTTTATGCCATAACTCCGCCGGACGAAATTTCGTGATAATGTTCAATATATAAAGGTAACTGTTTTCTGTAAAAATGGGCGAAATTGGTTAATGTCCACGCCCAGTTTTTTAACATAGTTCCAAAAAATTTTTTTGGAAAATTTAAAAACCGATATTTCTACAACCAAGCAATTTATCTATCAGATTTTGCATACATAATAAGCTCTTTTTGACCGGAAAACAAATTTTGTAAATTTTGAAGAAGTAGGCGTGGCGTCGCCCACTTTTCAGCATACAATTTCTGCTATTTTCAAAGGCAATCGCTTATAATTCAATATTGATATTTCAATGAAAGTTGGTCAGCTGTTTCTCAGTGATATGTGTTATACCCCTGCCAAAAATTAGCGAAATCGGAAAACACACAAGCAAAATATTCCGGGACGTAGTTAATAGCCCACTGCAATAGCGAAGTTATATATCTTTTTTGATTTTCATACCTTTCATAAACATTAAATGTATGTAAGTATGAGAAGAAGAGGAGAAAAGTTTACTAAAATGATCAGCACGATGAGCGGGGTCGATTTAGCCATGTCCGTCTCTCCGTCCGTCTGTCTGTCTGTCTGTCCGTCTGTCTATTTGAACGCAAACTAGTCTCTCAGTTTTCCAAAAGAATGCTGAAATTCATTGTTTGCTTTCGCCATTTTATAACATACTAGTAAACCCGGTAGAAGGTGTTTTGACGTTTTGATACATAGAATACATCTATATATAAAATGTCATTAACTTGGACCAAATACTCTCTTAGCTATACCGAACTGCAGCTTTACATAACCTAGGGGCTTTTTCAAAAGTTATATACAGACTGTGTCGTGCCCATCGAACTCCTAAACCTATCGTGAAAGTTCGAGAGCAAAACAAAACACAAAATATGTGGGCGTAGCACCGCCCACTTTTGAAAAATTATGTAGATATTGACTAAGTGACTCATATATCCAAATTTCATTAATTTAGACCGAAAAAGTTCGGAGTTATGACGAATTGAAACTTTATATAGCCTGGGGGCGTGGCTCCGCCCACTTTTCGAAAACTATATATTGTCTATGATGTACCCAGTGAACCCAAGTATATATTGTGAAAATTTCATAAAAATCGATTGAGTACTTTGGCGCCTATAAAAGACACACATTTTTTATATCTATTTTTGTTACGCACACAAGGTATATTACTTCATTCGGCATAAACGAATCGAGATATATATTTATTAATGTATATCTAAACGTTCATTGCAAAAGCGAAGTTGTGTATCTTTTTTGATTTTTATACCTTTCATGAAAATGAAATGTTTGTACGTATGAGAAGAAAAAGAGATGGTCCCATCAAAAAGTATACTGAAATGATCAGGAGGATGAACTGAGTCGATGTAGCCATGCCCGTCTCTCGATACGTCTATCTGTCTGTCCGTCTGTCTATTTGAATGCAAATACGAACTGAAAGTATTAAAATAGACCTGCGTAAATTGGGATGCCATAATAGATCATTACTAGGTAAATAATGTTCGGTACCACCCGAACTTAGACTTCCTTACTTGTTTAGGTTCGGTTTAGTTAGAAATCAGTTTTATTCCATTTATTGGAATTGTTATTGATATGCGTGTTATATCCGGTATTATGTTTGGTATTTCTTATGTTGTTATATGCAGGTTATTTTACAATTTTTTGTTAGAAAGCCATTTTTCTTCCATTTGTTAAATTTTGTTACAGATAAGTGTAGTATGCCCGCCTTGTTTGTTTGATTTGTAAAAATTGATTGCTCGCCTAAAACCCTGTCTTTGTCGGTGTCAATTGTCCTGATCATACCTCGGAAGTAACTTTTAAGTTTTAATGTCTTTGTCCATATAAATGTTACATGTCCTGTAGTGTAACCTCTTTGACCTTTGTTTAGTTGTAATTTTTATTGATGTATATTGGACCGATTTTCCGTCATCCCTTGTCAAATTTGGTTTGGAGACAAACCGGTTTCGGCAATTTGCCATTTTCAATGCCATTTTTCGTTCATCAGCTTTCCACCCTGTCGGAAAATCAACAAAACAAAATGAAGTAATTTTTATTGTTTACGTGTATACGAGTATAGTCAAGTATTAAACCTGAACATTCTTCTTTAATGCTACTTCAAAAACTAAAGTGTTTTTTTATTATTCTCTGACAATACATTCATAGCTCGCAATTCAAATCTTATTTTCTGTTGACATCATTTCATGGAGTGTGTAAGTGATAAAGTCAACGATGATTAACCCTACAAGAAACGCTGATTTCTTTACTAACCCAGTCACACTTTTTATTGACAGTAATGATAATTTATGTGTCAATGCTGATACTTTCATAGTAGTATGTTTGTTTCCTAGCACACGGGCGTCCGTTGTTGCCAACACCCACAAAGAACCAAGTGAAAGAACACGAATTGGACAGGCCGAAGCTACGTGGGCAATAACAAAGGAACATACCGTACTCACACGTACACGGTTGTTGACATCATTTTTTGCTATTCGCTTTAAGACCATGATGCGAATCCCTGATAGTTAGAATGACAGCACTGACTTTCAGATGTTGTGACAAATGAATGTCAGTGTACTTGTACGGAATATAACATAACATAATATGAATACTAACATAACTTAAGACTTATACAATATTGACTAAAGCTATATCACTATATACATATATTTAATTGTTATGTATTTTTCATGTTAAACGAATCCAATTTAAATTCTTATTAAGTTTAGTACATTTTTGTTTTTTTCGTACACTTAGTTTGTTTTTCCTGTTATTTTAACGGCAAGCGATGTCTCGTTTAATTTTTTAGAACACGAAATTATATGTGGTCTTGATTTCAAAAGCGAAGTGTTGTCGATGCGTTGAAAGATATACAAATATACTCCAGTCAAAGCAATCATGAAAAATTATCCCAACTAAAATCGTCTAAAGCCATGTATCGCGAAAGAGCATCTTTATCGAAATACTGTTTATCGATTTAATGATAACCCATATTTCTGAATGGCTGCCTCACCCTGTGTCATTTATAACAGCTGTTTTTGTGTGTTTAATGATAAACAGTTTATAAATAATTTAATTGTCTTGACATATTTTTACAATTAAATAATGAGCGCATTGTTATCTCATATCAAAATATGAATTCCGTACGAGGAAGTTTGGCCAGCATACCTGGAGCATTGACTAGCTTTATCAGTGAGAGTGCTTCCAGTTTATTGCCCCAAAATAGTTTCATAAGTAGTGGTTTTGCTAGTGGCGGAGCACCAACTAACAATGATGATGACGTTAGCTCAACTACGTCGCAAAGTGATAAATCTTATCCAATACCAGCTTCGTTAGTAAAAGAACAATGGCGTTTAATATTTACATCCGATGCTAATGTACAAGATTTGGAAGCAGCTATAGCGCATTGTCGCGATTTGGTCATGTTATCGGAAGAGCGTAGTGAGGAAAGACTGTGGTTGGTACGACATCTGGTCGACTTACGTTATTCCCTGAAAGAATTAGAGTCAGCACAAGCAGATCCATTGGAAGTACCGCCACAAGTTAAAACAGTCGTGGGTCATCATTTCAATATACAACGAAGTGGACATATTACTTCACGACAATATTGTGATCATTGTAGTGGCATTATATGGCGTATGATACAATCAAGTTATGTGTGTAGCGATTGCAATTTTATGGCACATCAAAAATGTGTCGATAGTGTGGTGCGTATATGTGCGCATGTGGTGGCATCGGAACGTCGCTACCCGGTCGATGAAATTTGTCCAGAGATTGGCTTGGCTGCGCAGCGCTATAAGTGTGCGGAGTGTGCGACGTTGTTGAATTTTAGTAAGCTTTATATAACTAACATATGAAGGGGTTAGAAGCAAACGGATCTATGTAGGTCTGACATTGTTTCGAGATATTCATGTTTAAAGTTGATTACTTATGGAAAATATATAATTATGTAAATATATAGGTACAGTTTTGCTGATAAGAAAAAATTGTAATAACTCAAATTATGATTTGCAAATTCGCGATTTTGATTTAGCTCATTTTTATTCTTTTCTACTTTTTATTTTTATTCAGCACTACCCGAGTCGGTTAGCTGTTTTGGTTCAAACAAAAAATCGGGTAAACATTTTTTTCTCAGTTATAAAAAGCGTAGTGTGTGAGAAAAATAGTTTTTAAAATACATATCGTCGCCCTTTTGCCAGAAATATGAGTGTGTAAATTTTGCGATTTTGAGTTTATAGGCTCACTGAATTAACCATTGAATGTTTTACCTAAGTACCTCCATCAGCCAAAATATGCTGATTTTTCAAAAACAATGAACTTTTAGACTTCATTTCCCAACATTTTATTTAAGCACATCCATGCTTCTGGCAAGACGGCCACGATTATATTTACTTTCGGAAACTGCATCCACTTAATACAGTAAATCATTGACTAACATTACATATAATTATTGCTTTTGCTATTACTTTAACATTGTTTGTATCATTTTCCATGACAGACCACCGTTACAACAATAATCACATTGTTTTCGGTATGAATCACCCTAAGCTAGGTTTGGAAAGCAAAGCCGACGGAAGAAATCCTGTGCGGGCGACTTAAATCCCCTTCGACCCCGATTCCGGTGTCCACGAAACCTCTACCACGGCAGTCGGGCTGGTGCCGCAAGGTGTTTGTAGCGGATTCATATATGGCGAAGGACTGTTGACTTCAGTATAACCCTGTATGGTCTGTAACGTCCCTTGCCATGAATGGCTGCGGCGCATAAGCAGGGAGAAATACTGCTACAGTAATAATAAAAGTAAATATTTAGACCATCAAGGACTGTCATCTCGCAGTATCCTGCAGAAACGTCGCAGTATTGTATGCCTACATCTCTACATATAATATCTTTGTAAGAGGTAGATGTCTAAACATTGTACATATTCAAGAAAAATGTATAGGAGGGATCGTTATAGAATTAAAAGCAACAGCCTTTAGAATTTCTGTCTGTCTGTCTGTATGTTTAGGGCTCATACCACTTAAAAACTGCTAAATAAATAGAATTAAATTCACCGCTGTATTACTATCCGACTATTTAAAGTTAAGATATCTCTTATTTCGATAACTCGACCGGTTTCAGAGTTATCAAACAATATAAATTGACCGCGTTGACAAAAAGGTGTTAGTACAATATGGATATCAACCAAAAGGTGGTAATGGAGAATTTTTGATTAGCCACTCCCTCATTGACCGTTAATCTGAGTATTTAAGTGCATATCTACTTCCTTCCTGGTCCCTAAAGAGCTATAAAGTGGCAGGATTCTAAAAGAGAATCGAGGAATTTGTGGTATCATTCTAGCGCATGCTGTTAGAAGAACATAACGTCACGTACTTCATACCCTGCACTACTTATTTCATCCCTCATCTCATCCTCACCTTTTACAACTGAAACATATATGTATACATATGTATTAAATTATATAAAATGTAAATTATACACAAGTAAAAACTTATTTTTTTCTTCATCTATCACCTTAACAGAAAACTCCTGGATTGAGCCACGCTTATGTGACTATAGTGGTCTATACTTTTGTCCGAATTGCCATTGGAATGATGGTAGCATCATACCTGCGCGTGTCGTGCATAATTGGGATTTTACACAATACAAAGTATCACGTGCCTCGCTTCAAGAAATTGCGCTCTTCTACGAGAAACCTTTAATCAAGCTGGAAGAGTCTAATCCAAAACTCTTTGTTTTCTTAGAAAAATTGGGTAGCGTGAAAAAGTTACGTCAAAATTTATTTCACATGAGAAAATACTTGCTAGAATGTCGTACAGCTGTCGAAGAGAAGATTTTGGATAAGCAATTGAATGCCACGTTTAGTCAAGAGAGTTTAAGCTCAAATGATTTACGTCACCACCTCATACAATCCACCGAATTTTATTCAATTAATGATTTGGAATTGATCGAAAAAGGAATTTTATTTGATTATATGCAAAAGCTGTTTAACGCCCTCGATCAACATATCCGCAACTGTGAATTGTGTCGCGCCAAAGCATATATTTGTGAGATATGCAGCAATAATGAAGTTATATTTCCATTCGATGATGGTTGTATTATGTGTGATAAATGTAATTCAATTTACCATCGAGTTTGTATGACACGCAAGAATATGATTTGTCCGAAATGTGTTCGTGTGCAGGAACGTAAAAATCAATTGAATTGTAATGACGATGCCGATGATGATAATGCTTTAAGTGATAATGACGAAATTAGTAATTAGCTTAGATTTTAAAATTAATTATAACGAAGTATTTTTCTGTATGTATTTTTCTAACAGAGTTTCATGTAATTAATAATTTGGGTTGAGAATTTTGCCAAAAGATGTGCTATATTTTGCATATTTGCAAACAAATTTACTTTAAAAGCAATTTATTTTTATGTATAACTGACTTTTTATAATCTAAATACATTGAGATTGTGAATCTAAAACTAATTATCAAACATTTTTTGAGTTTAAACTTTTATAAGTTTGAAACAGTACAAGATAGTCCTGAATTGACTGCCTAATTGGAAGTTTGAAGATCAGCCGGAGATAATCCCAAAAAAGGATTAAGGAAATTCGCGATGAGAGCACGGTAGAAATGCTATTTAGTATAATGTTGCTAGTGTATTGTTCATTTTGCCACCGGTTTCACTTACAGATATTGCTGAGTGTCTAGAGACTTCAATTGCTATGACGAAATTTGTCAAGATATAACTCATTAGTTTGATTCAGACGTGGTTTTTTAAATAATATAGTCGGTGAATTTCTTTGTTGTTGTTTGTAACGACAAAAATACTCCCCGAAGGTTTTGGTGAGTTTTGTCGGAAGTGACAGACCTTTGCCCGATATGAAACCCGTACGCTCCGGTACTCCCTTGCGGTACTGCCCTCCTCCTGATGGATAATGAGGGTTAAAGGCATCATATAAATCAACCATCGAGTTTCACGTCATTACCTTTGTGCATATTACTCCTCTCTTACCACCGGTATTTCTACCTCGGGCATATTCTAACCCCTTAACCCGCAGGGGTTTGATTATTGTCCAAGCCAGTTGATTTTGCCAGTTTCCTGGGATATGCGTTTGAAGAGATTGATGAGAATTGCGAACAATTGCGAACAGCACTTCTGACCATCAACCAGGGAACAAAAACAACAACAAACATAAGCTAAATACAAAACCGACCTTCCCAAGGGGCCAAGAGACCCACTGGCTTAACTTCGGTCAGTTTATTGCTGTTCGGCACGATTGCCGAATAAGTAAGCCGGTTCCAAATCACCAACGAAATTCCAATGAAAATCAGAAATAAAAAGAACGATGATTAAAAGGTTTAATAGAAGAAAAGTAGGTTTCTTTATTGAATAGAAAAGCTGTATATATGCCAATAGGGGTATATGTACAGATGGTAGCAAATAATCCAAAGCGGAGGGTTATGATGAATTTACCTTGTAAAATCGATTAAAGCTGGAATTGTTGTTGTAGCTAAACTGCGAGCGCACGAACGGGGGTAGCCTGTGATGGATATGGATGTCGAACAAAGACTGATTTTCCATCACAGACCGCCTCGAGTCGCAAGTCAATTTCGAAGAGTGGCGCACCGGTATTCTTCCCATAGCGACTCAGCTTTGTAGCTGGCGTTGATGTGGCAAGCCTACGAGGGTTCCCCAATATTGAAGGCGGTTTGGCTTCAACAATTGCAATAAGTTGAGCTCTCTGGTCCATTCTATGAAATTTTCTTTATTTTATTTGGGTCAGGGTCTAATTTTGATCGCATTCGCATCAAATGTTTGGTTATTGAGGATTACCGCTAAAATTTGAGCTTCGATTCCGTTTCCTTATGGTCGGAACATCTGATTGATTTAGACTCCTGCTGATACCGATTAAGGTTTCAATTGTTATATGTCGAGCAGTAGAAGCAAAGTATTTTGGATTGGAAATTTTGGACAGTTGTGAGGTGAATAAATTTTCCAGCTCTCGCAAACTAGAATTAGATATCTTGCATAAGTACTCTTATTATTTTATGAAAGTCGATCTAATATTTAGCAGATTTTACTATAACTATATACATATACATATATGTACATATGTATGTATGTATGCATGTGTCTGTTGTGCCTTGCTCACTTCCGTAACATCCCTAATACTAACTGCTAACTACAATATTTGTGAATAAGTAGAAAGACAGTTTTCATCCCTTCATTTTTATGTTATCGTATTTTCTAGTTCCCTTTGCATTTAATCCCTTTGGAGACTTTCAAACAAATTTCCCAATAAATTCTAAATTCTTCCCATCTAAGGGAAAATTTCTTTAAAAGAATGTCCTTTGAGAAATATCCTTCAATGGTGAATACTTTTAGGATACTTTTGTTACCACAACCACTGAATCTATTTTATGAGATCAATCAACTACCTCAAGACAGTCGGACAATAACAGAAAATCTGCATGTAAAAATGTAATGAGGACAGCCTTGTTTAGTATTCTTGTCCCCGCTAGATAATATTTCACAAAATTATTCAAACGGGATTAAGGCTTTGCCTTATAGGCTATAGCTATTCACCAATACTCATCTCCACAGCCTCTTAGACAGTCCTGTGATTTTTGACAGCAGTCGAATATTGGCTGCGCTTGCAACCGCGATTTCCTTTAAACTGCAGAGCCAAAGAAACATGTTGTTGTTGTTGTTGTTGTGGTAACGAGGGTTTGGGGAGTGTTGTCGAATTAACAGTCCTTGGCCGGATTTGAACGCGGTACGCTCCGGTACTCCCTTGCGGTACTACCCGACTGTCGTGGTAGCGATTTATGACCAGTGAAACCTTCTAGGTCATGTCACCCCTCCTTCCGTAAGGAAGGATAAGGTGGGTAATGAGAGGTGAGAGGTATCATATCCGTAGATCAACCATCGAGTTGCACGTCATTACCATATTAGTCGCCTCTTACGACCGGTATGCCTACCTCGGGCATATTCTAAACCCCTAATCCGCAGGGGCGTAAGAAGTAGTTGCAAGCTTGTCAGAACACCACACTTAGGACTGATAAGCATAAAGATTCTAAACAGCCAGTTGCTGCCGTTTCGAAAACCGTAGACCCGCCGAAGCTTTGACACTGGCAACAGCTAATGAGACGTCTCTAGGGGTATTCGAGAGGAAGCTTCATCGAAAGATTTGTGGACCCATACACGTTGGAGACGGTCAGTACCGAATAAGATTTAATGACGAGCTGTATGAGCTATATGCAGCCACCGACATAGTCCAACGAATTAAAACCCAGTGGCTTCGTTGGTTAGGTCATGTTATCCGGCCCACAAAGCATTTTTATCGGCATCTGTCAGTGGAAGTAGAGGGAGACCGTCACTCCGATGGGAGGACGAAGTGAAGACTGACTTACCATCCGAGCAAAGAAACGACTGGTGCGATATGTTGGAGGGCCAAACCCATCTAGAGGGTTAAGTACCATTTCAGTAAGCACTTCGGATATAGATATACTCGTATCTCATCATTATCACCTTTTTACGAATAACTTAAGCCAATTGAAAAGCTAACTCATTTTACAGCTCTTTTCTTCCATACTGCCTTTGCTGCCGTATCCGGGTGTCGAAAAGAAAACCTTATGGCCCGGATCTTCTTTGTTCATTCACACAGCCAGGTATTATGTGGGAACTTTCTATAATGGTACTAAAGAGAATTCCAATTTGTTGCAAATTCATGGAGTGTTGTTCAAGTGGCAGTCCTGATGTACATGCCTACAAGTCCTATGCTGTCTTAGATTTGAGCTACTAGGTTCGCTGCGCTAAGCGCAATTTTCGGCATGTTCGGCATTCATGGATTACTGTGAACATAATCATTATCCTCAGCCTTGATAGCGTTAATATAATGTACTTTGACTTGGGTTGAGGCTAAAAAGTCAATTTTGTTAAATGAGGCTCACATAAATATCTTTGTTACAGTGATTTCATCCAAAAAAAAGTTAAAAATGACAAGGAAACATTCCAGTTTAATGAGAAGAATGTTACAACAAAGCGCAACTAAGCAAAAGTCGTACTTGTCTGTGTACCCATGAGTTTGTATGAATGTTGGGACTGATAGCATTGTGTATCATTGCACATTGTGAAAAGGGTTAGATGATAATGAAGAGCTCGGCAAAGCGAGGGCAAGTTTAAAGCTACATATTTATTTACGAAGCAACTCAACGCAGCTTATTCAAGGGTTGTGTGTGTGAAAAAAACAACGAATTCCTTGAGCATTATAATTATCTAATGATACATCGTGTATGTATGTACGTAAATGAGGGAAGGGCCAAAGATACTCTTTTATTTGAAACTAAAATGTTGTAACTCTTTGGTTGATCTACAGATATGACGTCTTTTAAAAAAAAAACTGCGTGGTTTCCGTTGTGGCCACTTCAAACGTCTTCTAGAGTATAAATACAAAGACCATAAGTTCTTTTCGGGCCAATAGTACATGAATGCGCTTTTACCGGATCCAAACCGACAAAGGACCTTACACATTGATAACACTCAACTAAACGCGATCGCCTTCTACCGTTATAAACAATAAAATCTAGAGACACGATATGGATTAAAATGTATTGAGTTGTGGGGCGTCCTCACTGCCTAGGGGTGATCGCGTTTTTGAAAAACTTCATCCTGTAAACTGTTGTGGGACTTGAACTTGGGGGCATCGGTGCTGAGCTACCTCTCTAAAATTACCATATTCCCCCCGCAGGTTAGGGGTTTAGAATATGTCAGAGGTAGGCATACTGGTCATAAGAGGCGACTAATATACACGTGAAACTCGATGGTTGATCTACTGATATGATGCCTCTCACCTCTCATTACCCATCTCTCCTTCAAGGGAGTACCGGAGCGTACCGGATTCATATCCGGCCAAAAACTGTCAGTTCGACAGCACTCCCTAAAACCTTCGGGGGAGTGTTTTTGTTGTTACAACAACAACCACACCAACAAAAACAACAACCCTATTCGATGCTCAATATATCGATCAAAATCGATATATGCTGTGTAAGTCCCATAATATATAAACCTACTGGAAGATCAAAATTGAAGACCCAGGTAATACAGCATATGTTTTCACCTGACTTGAATCATTCTTTTCGTAGCTCAAGAAAATATTTTTAAAAATGCCTAAAAACTCTATTCAATTTCTAAAAGTATCGAGTGGCAGAAGTATCGATATGGTATCCCATCGGAATTCCTGTTTCTAGATTTTTTATCTTCCCTCATTTCGCATTTGAGAAGCCTCCAAGTTCCGAGAAGACTTTTTGGAAGAATGTGTTTCAAGATAAGTATCAGAGTTCTTTAGAAACTCTCTATCCCATAACGAGAAGTTGCTTTGAAGATGGCACAATGCCAACATAGCTTTGTCTCCAAACTAAAACGGACATGAGGTGGCGGAAAATTGGACAAAAATAATTTCCGTAATTGAGATCCAGTTTCTTGCCATATATAAAAATCGCTATATTTTTCTCCAGTTTCATAAACATATTACACACACGAGTGCCATTTGAACACAGAACGTATAAAGGCAGATATTCGTGGGGTTTATAGACCCCTATCGAAAGTATATCAATTTCTAGATATTATTTAGTAGAGTTAAAAAACATGGGCCCAATACTATTATACCCCAAAAATTAAGAGAGAAATGTAGTGCGTGGTCCTCAAAAATACTCCAAATGACGAAAGAGCAACACGTGACCCAACGAGTTTTGCATTGTTGGCGCTGAATTTGAATATTTTCTGGAAAATTCCCAAAAAGTTTCTTTTCTACCGTCTTATGAGGAAGTCAAAAGGAAAGAGACAAAGTTTATTCTAAATGCTTTTGTTAAAACTTAGGTGGAAGTTGTTGTTCTCACAGGACTTTGAAGGGGTTTGAGGGTTTCTAATTTTGCAGTAATTTTAAGAAATGGCACACTGTTGTACGAGTATTACTACTGCCTAGAAAATAATTCTTGTTTTACGCTACATACACCTTTACATAATCTCATGCCTTTGCTGCTATAGGAACCGATAATTGTACGAGTACCATATTGATGTGGTTGTTTTTGTTTTTGGAGTAATTTAGTCATCGGTCATCCATTCATTATGCACTTTTTACTTTTATGTAGATAAAGAACTTTGCTGTGCAATTAAAATTTTCCAATGGACAAAATATCATTTCGTAGTGGACATTGTGGCAAATGAACAAAGAGAAACACTTATAATCCCACTAAATTGGATTAAGAGCTTAACATTTATGCAAATGTGTCACTCCACAAAAATTTACTAAAAGGAAATAAAAAGATGATACAAAAATTTCATTAAGCTACCTTTATATGAATTGGCCGAAGAAAAATAGCAAAATTTTTCCCAAAAAACGGAAGTAGTCTTAGTGTATTTGAATGTGGGATATGATTGATGCCAAAATTCAATGAGAATTTTTATACGTTAACGACTGGAAGGACCAAGTGGAGAATGATTTCGTATACCTTGTAGTATCCCATTGGCGCCGGTTATCAAGAAGAAGAAACAACTGACGTACATTGTTAGACGGTTAAAATCATTTAAGCTGTTAGTGCCAATTGAGAAGGCAATATTTCGCCCCGTTCGCCACCTTATGGAATACGTTTCCCTTTCAGCCCGATTCTAAACGAAAAATCCGCTACTCCCTATTCCCTTATTCTGAACACAAAATCCGCAAGTATTTGTCCGCTTCTCGCTCTTCGCCTATTCTAAACGATGTTCGAAAAAGCGAAAAGTGGTTTGGCGAGTAAAGTAGGTATCACAATTGAAAAGAAAAGAGAGTTTTTTGCGAGATATTTCTTAATGTAAGTAAATTTAGCTTTTAATAAAAAAAAATTACTTTTATACATTAATATCGTATTGCTTCTGTGTTTTTAGGACGAAAAGTACAAATAAGCTGAAAGTATAAACTTTAGTAAGCCTTATGCAAGGGCAGCCGGAAATTCCCGCGCCTTCTATTAAGGAAGAAAGAAAGCCCTGAATAGAATTTGGCAAAATGCGGAGGAGTTAAATTCGGCAGGACCACCAGCAAAATGTATTGTGGAATGGAAAAAGACACTCTCTTATTTATAACACAAATTTCATCAATAGGAGCTCAATCGGCGAAACTACAACTGCTTTTTGGACTGTTCTGTGCGCGTTGGTAAAATGTCCAACAAATATTTTTATCCTATAGTTTTAATTAATCTGCAACACAACTGAATCAATAAAATGTACTAAAAATAAATTTGTTTACGCTTACAATGATTCCGCAACTCATGTGCGTTCTTATAGATCTCTGTTGAGGTTCCTGTGCTACAGAATCTTCGGTTTCTTCTTCTGCTACCATTCGAAAGGCAATACTATACATTTTTATTGTTAATTTATTTAATTTAACAACTTTTTTTATCAAAAACTATTATTTTTCATTCATTGATTACAAAAATTTGTGCCAAAACATGACATAAAATAGCAACACAGCTCTGAATTCGAAAATTCGAAATCCCTCTTCGCCAATTTATCTGTTCACTAGCGAAAGAGAATTGGCAGAAATTTTCCTGGCGAACAAAAATTTCCACAAGGAAAGAAATCCGAGCGGATATTTAGAATCGGGCTGTTTATGTTACATTCTTATCGGGTTCTGAACTATTTTTTAAGTTTTAAGACCTTTGCTTACTACAATGTTTAATTAAAATCGGGTTCAAGTTATCGGGAATACTTTTCCCTATAGTTTACATTATGATTAACTTTTGCACTACGTTCCAAGTTTCGAGTCCCTCAAAGTTTCCCGTAGAGTTCAAAATAACGGGCTGTTAAAGTTTTTAAGCCCACAACTGAATGCGCAATGTACGTTTGGTTAATTGCTTTAATCACTTTAAAGTAACCTTTGAGATCATTAAATGATAAGCTGGTTGAAACCCTTGTGGACACTACGCAATAACTAACTGGAAGTTGAAATGAGTGTATGACTCCATTCGGCTTTTTAAGCAGGACTTACGTTTCTAATATGTAAATTTGTTTCTAAGTTCTATAAGTATTCCAATCTATCCAACAAATACAGTATCTAAATTTAGAGAAATTGTTATTGCCAGAGAACTACAGTAGTAATCGACTCTAGAATGACTAGAGAACAAATTCAAATTCAATTTACCTAAGAATACCATTTAAATTCGATTGAAGAACTATGATTTTCTCTATTTGAGAATTATCTCCCATTTTGTTTGATAACACTATGGGCCGGTTTCACCAGCTCGACTTAACTTAGTTATTCTGGACTAAGTCAGTGTTGCTGTCGTTCAAAACCTAAATGTCAGTAATGCTCCTAATTTTTTTGTACAATGTCCCAGCCGGAAAGTTCGTCAAGCATGACTTGAACTCCGTATGCGTAGATGCATGGGAACGCTTGTTTTCTAGCATGCAACCATTACGAAACAATTAGGCACTAAATTTAGTACCTTCCAACTAAAGAGAAATGGTTAAAAATTAAAACATTCCTTCGTGTATGGCCATACATGCCCATTTCGCACTGGGGTATTGGGATGCGCAGAGTTGTCTGGTATGAAAAAATACTACTATGCATAAAACAGCTGATCGGGTTGTTGTGTTCACAATTATTTAAGTCGCTCAGTTGGTGAAACCCAAAATTAAGTTAGTCTCGAATCTGTGCTAACTTAAGTCACGGCTTAGTTTTAGTCTTAGTCGCGTTGGCGAAACCGGCCCTATGTTCCTTCAGTGTTTCTCGAATGATCCTCTAACGTTAGTAATTAGAGAATGGGACTAGTTATCTAATCTACCTCTAATCGATACCTGACTTTAGTGTTTGTTGGGTAAATGCGCTACATAGCCACAGTACAAGGTTCAATGTTAGCCTCCATGATTTTATAAATCACGAGATTAGCTTTCCAACTGTCGTTTGGTTTTGACATTTCCATTTTCTAAAATGTGTACGGGCTTTTGCGATTTTTACGTTAATCAATTACTTTTTTTAATGCTAAATTTTTTAAAAGATGTTTTATTGAGCATATAAATATATGTACACATAAATTTTTATAAAGGGTTACACATTTAAAATTGGGGTTGTGCGACGGATGAAAAAATTTATCAAACTATGTACACACTGCAGCTGAAAACATATAGCTTCGCATAAGTCTCATCTTGTCAATCTTGATTCTATTCAAATTCATTTGTGGCAATTATTTAATTTATGTCTATAGTTTAAACTCAAAGCTTAAGAAAAAACGAATTTTACTTTTTAGTTTTAAGGCCAAATGATTTATGCTTTATTTATTTCAATATTCAGCAGTTAATTCATTTTTAGTTTAGTCAAATGTTTAAGAGCATCCTGATAATTTATGATAAACTTAAATTGTAGCATGGGATGTATTTGTATTTTAGTTTGGTGAATTTTTTGTACATATTGTTTTGTATTATTTTTACTGTAATAAAATATTTAAGAGTATTGAAAATTTTATATTCACATAGTTCGAATCTGAATTAATAAAATCTAAAAATTTTGCATTTGGTTATTTTTTTACACTGTTTATGAATGAGTTTCACTTGATTTAATTATTCATTATATATTTTTACTAAAACATCGAATAGTAAATTTTTGTAAAAATTCGATTCATGAACAAAAATCGATTATTTTTCTTTAAAAATCGATTTCCACAAATCAAATGATCTCTAAATAAAAAAAATCGATTATTGAGCAATTAGACTATGGGGCCCTATGGTTGCTTGCAATTCATGTTTTATTGTTGCAAGAGTCTAATACTACCGACACATACAATTCAAACTGAGAAACTGTCATATTGACGCCCCTCTTTATGCCGATCACTGCGCTACAGCGTTATAGCACAAATTAAAAGCAATAAAAAGTTTTAGCGGTAGAATGGCACGACGTATTTGCTACCGACAGATTTTTCGAGAGATTTCGAGTTGAAACATTTATTGGACATATTTTTTGGTATTTCCCCTTAGTCTTTTGGCAGTTATTTTTATTGTAAGTTGTCTTACATATCTAAACCTAAGAAGATTTGATAGCTATATGTCTAGCGGTAGTGACATAAGAGTAGTAGTAACTTGCTAGCCCCTACCTAAGGTGCGCTACGTTTCACCACCCCGATAATTTTCATCATTACATACTTCCGGGTGAATGAAGGAGAAGTTATGAGTTCACAAAAATATGCTTTTTCATGTCCCTTTGTACAAACGGCAGTGACCGGCAACTATCCGAGCGTATTCCGGCCATGAAAAAGCGCCTCAGTAAAAATGTATCTGACTTGGCAGATGTCGTTCGCAGTTGTATACATGTATCTATGGCAATAAGCGGAACTCAAGTTTGGTCGAAAATGAGAAAGCACCACCATGGTGTTCTCCGTGCTAGGATCTATAATCACACTTTTGGTGAAAAATTGTAGATTTTATGGACAAGAACCTATGTATATTTCAACATTTACACATTACGCTAGAATTCCAACTTGCAAAGCGCTGTACTGAAAAATTAAAAAAAGAATTACTTTGGTAGTTTTCCCTTATTGCCACAGATATATGAATATTATATTATTAGAATTGGCGTAGAACTCCTTATGTAAAGTGAACTAGGAGACCATTTTGTTTCATGGATGGAAATTACAATCGTTATTCTAAGAAACAAACAACAACAAAAAACCACTTCATATGAAACCACAATAATTTTTCATTGTACCACACTCAATCAAGCTGGGTCTGACTTTGCAACATTGCAGTTCAAAATATGACACAAGGCTCTATGCAGAAGTGGCAATTTATTTGTTTTTGTTTAGATAATCAAACTTATTGTGATCATAAATCGTACATACCTCTGCAATAAAATCCAGGGTTCAAGCACATATTAAAACCCCAGAAAAAAGAGCAAATGCAGGTTGACTCCGCTAGCCACATGGAAGTCAAAAAATTAATAAATGCTTTAAAAGGAATTCTTTTTCGAATTAATTCGGTAATCGCAATATTCATGGCTAATTAATTTCGCAAATACATCTGTACATACATAACATACACAACAAGCCAATAAACAAATACATTTACAACACTTTGGCCACACAATGAACCCCCACACCGTAATAACTTCACAATTTTAGGACGTAATTTGTTACAAGTGAATGAGGTGCACATACACACAGTTACGCCTTGAGCCACCTGCATCATTTCCACCAGCAGCATATTGAAGATAGAACAAATTTTTTGGTAAATAAACCACCCTTCAGATTAGCTGCAGCCTCAATTGGTTACGAGTACGACAAGTGGAACAAATTAATGTCACAAACATATTTTAACGTTGATGAGCATTAAGCAGGGAAATAGTAGCAGCGATTCTTCCTATACATTATTCTATACCAAACCAGTCATGAATATTCGTAAACATTCTCATCCCCTGTTGTTGTTTGTCTCATTATCGCATTAGAGCATCAACCAAATTGAAAGGGAGTGTGGTTGAATAAGGGCAGTTTTATAAGTCTGTGGTTGCTTGAATTGTGTAGGAAAAATAATTTGCTTCAAACCCGAAGGCAAGTCAAGCGAGATCCGTAATAACTCTTATCTACTCACCGATTAAATTACAGTCATTTGAGAGAGCACACCAATGACTAGATTATTTGAAAAGAGCCTTACTGTTACCTAGAAAATTAAGCGTTAAGAAGTTCAAATTCAGATGGGAGTGCTGGTGATCTCGTTACTAAAACTTAAACACATCTTCTTATATAAAAATCCTGTACCCCGATGTTTGATGAAAATTTACTACTCAACTCTTCAAACGATTTTTATAAAAGTTGGCGGTTACTTAGGAAATAAAAAGCTTAAATTCAACATAACTTAGCGTTTATTTGGTTCGGATTAATGATGTTTGGGTATAGCTGCGCTTTTATTAAGATATATACAACTCTAAACAAGTAAGTAAGCATTATTATTATTTTTTTTAAAGTTGGACAGTTGCAAAGTTATTGTGACTTAAAAAACGGTTAACGATCACGTATGTCGTAATTCGACCCCAGGTCAATTTTAACACTTTCAGTTCGTATTTGCGTTCAAATAGACAGACGGACAGACAGATAGACATATCGAGAGACGGACATGGGTACATCGACTCAGCTCGTCTTCCTGATTATTTCAGTATACTTATTGATAGGTTCATCTCTTCTTCTTCCCATACTTACAAACATTTCATGTCCTTGAAACGTATGAAAATCAAAAAAGATATACAACTTCGCTTTTGCAGTGGGGTATTATTTTTCATTTTTATAATTTTCATCCTGAACCTTTGGATATACATTAATAAATATATATCTAGATTCGTTTATGCCGAATGAAGTGATATACCTTGTGTGCGTAACAAAAATAGATATAAAAATGTGTGTCTTTTATAGGCGTCAATGTACTCAATCGATCTTTATTTTGACAACATATACTTGGGTTAACTGGCTACAGCATAGACAATATATAGTTTTCGAAAAGTGGGCGGAGCCACGCCCCCAGGCTATATACAATTTCGATTCGTCATAACTCCGAACTTTTTTGGTCTAAATTAATGAAATTTGGATATATGTGTCACTTAGTCAATATCTACATAATTTTTCGAAAGTGGGCGGTGTCACGCCCACATATTTTGTGTTTTGTTTTGCTCTTGAACTTTCACGATAGGTTCAGGAGTTCGCTGGGCACGACACAGTCTGTATATAGCTTTTGAAATATGAATGATGCAAAGCTATTTTGCGCAAAGTTATTGCCTGTTTAATATATCTACTATCCTCTTCAAAATCTTTCATATACAAGTGGGCGCGGACCTTAACCGATTGCACCCATTTTTTTTCTTGAACATTCCCTGCACACCTGCGTGCTAAATTTCGTTTCGATATTTTGAACGGTGTTTGATTTATGATTAATAACATTTCTAAATTTGACTTAATCAAAAGTGGGCGGTGCCATGCCCATTTTCAAAAATTTCTTGAAATATTTATTTTATGCCTCAATCTGAATATATGCACCAAATTTTATCCTTATGTACTGAGTAATAACGTTTGTGTTTTCGAAAATAGTCTACATAGAAAAAGTGGTCGTGGCTATCATCCGATTTCGCCCATTTTAAATAGCGCTCGGAGATGAGTCCCAAGGAACCTGCATACCAAATTTCATTAAGATATCTCAAAATTTACTCAAGTTATCGTGTCCACAGACGGACGGACGAACGGACATGGCTTAATCAATTTCTCTTTTCGTCCTGAACATTTTGATATATATAAGTCAATATCTATCTCGATCCGTTTATTCTGTTACGCACTGCCTTTAGGCGACTAAAGTTAATATACCTTGTGTGCGTAGCACTACTAGGTATAAAAAGTCGTCAGTGGTAGGCCCACATATTAAGCATAGGCATATAGCTTAGTTTTGGAAACTTGGGTGGTACCATGCCATGGTTCAGATTATTAAGATTGGATATATGTGCCTCATGTATCAATCCGTATACAATTTTTTAATTTTTCTCGCTTAGCTTAGGGTTGGCACTTTATGAAAACAGAAAAAATACAGAAAACTATCAAGATAGAAATTTGTTTATTCAACATTTTATTACACTCGATTTGGAAATAAATAATTTATTAAATGGGGCACTTTAAAGGTGTTTTGAAATTTGTTGTGTATCCCCTGGAAAGACAATGAAAAGTCATAAGTTGAAAAAATTTTTTTAGTATTTTTTTGTAACTTGAGTAAAAAATCAAAAAATTGGGTGCACTTTGAATGAATGAAAAATAATAAAAAAAAAAATGGAGTAAACCAAATTTTTCCGTTGCAACTTTTATTTCACTATTTAAAAATCGCTTGGGTCACCTCCAGGTGGAAAGTAAAATTTTTTTTTAAATTTTCTTTTGTTATAAATTACAAATTCTATGCATCTGTTTAGCGAATACAGAATTTGGTTCTCAACGCATCCTAGTTTACATATAGTTAGTATGTATAAGCTACCGAGTATATTGTATAGACATTCCATGTGTGTACATATGGAGAACTAGAAGTGGAAAAGGGAGAGGAGGGGAAGCGTACGATAATAGGAATATGAAGAGGAACAGAGGAAGAAGTGGAAATGGAGGAGAAGGAGCAAGAGATTGGGTGGGAAGAGAGTACAATTCGGCAAATGTAGGCATGTTAAATTCTGGGCAGGATAACGCCTGCTCGGTCTGTAGCGATTCCTCTATGACCCCAATTAGAGCTATGGCCCCGTTTTGATACCGTGAGTGAGTGAAACATATATTAAGAAGACTGTCATAATCACAAGGACCATAGGACTGTAGTTTCACTATATCAATAGATAATATCAATTAATGCCAAATGTTTTAAGTTATATCCAAAATTGGGATAGAGCAGACGTCTTGTGCAATTCATCGAATGGTGGCAAGTAATCGCAGTGTATTATCGAGGAATTTATTCTGGGTTGGGCCTTCTTATAACTATAAAATCCGATTAACCTGCTCGCAAATGTAAGAGGATCTTCTATTGCGACTCATTCTACTTAACACTAAACTCTGATGAAGATATGCCAGAAGAGATGTATGTTTGAGCATCTGACACCAAGAAACTTATGTAATTAATCAACAGCGTAGCGACATATCTCCAGTTAACTATTCGATATAAAGAGATCTTCGATGAAAAACAAAATTTAATAAATGGTCTACATTATCATAGTGCCCTCGTACGTTTGTCTCAGGCCAAATAACTTTCACAGCTGATAAGACCGAGGACAATGGCATGCTGCCGATTGTGTTGCCAATATCGTCCTTGGTTATTAGTTTTCGTATGCTTTCATTTTGTCATGGCTATCCATAAGCGGCATAAGTTTCGAAATGTAATAATGCGTTGACAGTATTACAGAGTTAAATACCGTTATAAAGGGTGACTTAATTTTATTTTTTTTTTGTAGTTTTACGAATTTGATTTTTGATTACGATCACGATGGCGCGGCATTTAGCTGCTAGAAGGGATGAATAGGAAGCTCATACCACACACACAGCGATGAGCTGTGAACACGTGTTTGCTTTGTAATAAATATTTGTCAGTTTGTATTCGCTCTCATTGTTCATTGAAAGGACAATAAAATGTCAATTACGAAGAGTCGCAAGTCATTCTGGTGACGTTAAGCATGTTTTGAGTATTACAAATTTAAGAGGATATTTATGACATCAAAGCCAAGTGAAGTGAGCTCAACACGCGCCAACAATTATCATGCACTTTATTGACTACTCTACATAAATAGAAAGAAAGTTTTATTATTGAAAATGTGGGAAATTTGAAAGCTACACGCGCGTATAAAAAATATACACTTCGTTTTGTAACTATAAAGTTTGTAAAGAAATGATAAAAGCGGAGCATTTAACGGAATGAAAGATCAACGTCCAAGTGCTCCAGCTCAAAAGGCATTCTTATCGGCATCCATCCGTGGCAGCATAGAAAGAGGAATATTCCATTAAAAGGTACTGTCACGCTTTGTTTGACGGTCAAACCAGTTTTATAGCCAGGAATTTTTGTCAGTCAGGACTACTTTCGGAAAGAGCTTTGGTGGAAAACGAGGGCAAACGAAGTAACTACTGTCATCAGGTAAGCAGTTAGAGCGCCCATGGTGGAAGCATAGGTAGAAGCAGACCCCTTCTCCGTTCCAAGCGCCAATTTGAGATAGATTCGGGATCCACCGCTGTTTCTACCATTATATCCTGAAAAAAAAAATTTTAACGGAACTTATTGTTATGAAACAGAGTGTAAATAAAATAAGAAGTAAAAAAGTTGACATCTCTTGTCATACAGGTCTACACCTTATGAGGATGCAAGGAAGTTTCCTAAAAGAGTACTCAATATAAATAGCTTATTCGTGACTTTATTACTTGCTGGTTGCCCGGGTTATATTCTCTTCTTTCCTCTTCTTCATTTTCTGTTCAGAGTTTGAAATAGCTTAGAGGAGCTTTGTTATATAATGAGCTTCGTTATATAAATTGACGCCGATAAAGATATCAAGGAACCCATCTTCAATCCCTCAAAGACGCAATTATTACACGTCATCATTAGGGCGAAATTACTAAACTTGAAATTCCTTCGTCTTACCGCTTCACATTAATTGCAGGGAGAGTTCAAGTAATTAGATTTTGTGTTCAAGTAATTAAATGTGTCGCAAGGTAACGATAGATGGGATTTGGGTAAAAGGGTATACATACATAGTATACGGACATAGGGAGTAGGACTTTGACGTAAGCTTAGCTCGTTGGTTTTGGGCCAAACGCCGCAAAAGATGTACAGGAGAAATTACCAATAAACTAGACAAACTTGGATTGGTTGTAGATTTTGCAGAAATCGAATAGGGTTTGTTGGTAGGCGTTTATCGAGGGACGTATATCTCAACATGAGCTTAACCAGTTAAGTAATTTCGAGAAACAGTTCTTTAGAGCGTAAGATTCTGTAGTCTTCTTATTACGGCAGATTAACTGCTGCATTAACTTGTCGGAGGAAAGGACAGCCAGATATGCAACATGCCCTATTGTATCTTCCAAGTGGCATCAAATATTGTTAGGCTTGAATGAAACTCTTTGGAAAATGTTTCATAGGGAGTCTCTAAGATCTTAAAGTATGCCATATTGAGGAACTGAGGAATTAACTGGTCTGAGCTAAGGACAGTAAGATATGCAACATCTCATATTGTAAATAGTGTTGGAGTTCTTTACATTGATCAAAGGCATGGTTGTTTGTACGAAGAAAGAGATAAGACTACCGAAAATTACTTTCAAGACATTGGGTTTAATGTCAGTTTATACACGGCGGAAAATTTGAGCCTAAATTTAAAACCATTCGTCGGTTTAAGCAATTTTTTAAACGTTTTTGTTATAAAATCCAAAGCGTTAAATTGCAAATTAGATTTAAAACTGAACTGAAAAAAACGTCTAAAATTTGTTTAATTCCCTTTCATTTATTTCTGAAAGCTTTTTCAAGTCATTGACTTTTTCTCTTAGCAATCTTCGTTGGGTAGCAATCATGGCATACCAATTTAGGTAATAAAAACTCAACAGCTGATTTAATTTTTTTCATTTAAATTTTCTCTAAACTGTCAAACTTTGCTTATACTTTAACTTGCACTGTGCTGTTTTGAAGTTTTAGAGGAGCGATTTTCAAGATGGCCGCCGTGCTATTACCTGTTTTACTATGCCCTGGTAGCAATTAACCGATTTAGTCGGTGATAAAGTTGGGGAGATATATGTTGGGGGGTATATGTATGTATATTTTAGAACAGGGCTTTTGACAGCTTATATTATTTAGTTTGGCGCCCCAATTTAGGGACAAGAGTAATTAATCGCCATCCTGATATGAAGTTTTCGGAGAAGAAGATTTCAAAAGGGTTCTTCGTAAAATAGTATGTCGCCTGGTTGGTCTTTATAAATACGACAAAAATGCATTGCCAATATTTGTAGGAATGCTATTTTCATTTATACCAATAATCAGCTCCTTATTAGCGTATGTGTGTATGTAAGCTATGTCCTCTGAAGTAACATCCTAGCAGCTAGGCGCCAAACTAGTTACATGAAAAACTAGAGAACTAACTAGTCGGAAATTGTTGGGAATTCTACCAACTTCATATCCAAAGTTTTGAAATATGTTGTAGTATCCAGTATCCGATAAGCATGTAAAGGCAGCTTCCAAAGTCAAATTTAGCAAATAAGCTGAAGTAGTTTTTAAAGCTGGAACCCACGCGAAACGGTAGTAGACGGATCATTCGAAGTAAGTTTGGCAACTTAAATGTTTAGAAAAGTTCACTGAGCTGCTCGGGTTGTGATCCGGGGTGATCAGACAATTCTCTCTGGTATTTTTAACAAAAACGCAGTATCCCAGGA
The DNA here is from genome assembly GCA_949987695.1 of Merzomyia westermanni. Classification (NCBI taxonomy): domain Eukaryota; kingdom Metazoa; phylum Arthropoda; class Insecta; order Diptera; family Tephritidae; genus Merzomyia; species Merzomyia westermanni. Next base: position 43,383,110 of record OX465291.1, on the reverse strand, counting down.
TGCCTGAAGCATTAGGAGCCGATAGTTTGTAAAACGAAAGGTATCCTATGAAGGTCGTCTATTGAAACAGATTTCTTTGATAATTAAATAATTTGGCGAGATATACCACCGATCACAGTAAGACCGAGTAAGCCCTATTTCAAAATATTTTTTCAAAAACGATCCATTTCAGAATTTGGTTGAATAACACTCTATTTCAGAATTTGATTCAAAAACGCCCTATCTCAGAATTTTTTTCAACAACGCCCTGTCTGAGAATTCGATTTACAAATGCCCTATCTCTGCTAAAAATGTATTGAAATTTCGTTCAGATAGCGCATTTTTAGAACCCATTCTTAGATAGGGCATTCTTAAACAAAATTTTGAAATAGGGCGTTATTAAAAACAATTTTGAGGTGGGGCGTTCTTCAAAGAAATTCTGAGATAGGGCGTTTTTGAAAAATATTTTGAAATGGGCTGATCTTCCACTCAGCAGAAGGCCCGACGAGAGGGGGGGGGGGGGGTTAGGGGTGACTCTCCAAAGGCCCGGAGTTCTTGAAGGGGCCCGTAATTTTGAAGAAATTGAGTGAATACTTAAATTAGAATGGTTTTGCCAGCCGATTAATTCAAACATTTGGATTTCCAGATTAATATCGACGCATTCGCTCCCGCCAAAGCTCGAAAAGCTCACTTCTAAGGTCCAAATAATTGAAGATTGGAGGATTTTAAACTGCATGTTTAAAAACTTAATCATGATAGTCAACAGACTTCGGAAGAACTGTTTTTTAATTAATCAGATCGATAAATAAATGTTTGACCAAGATGTTTCTGTCTTCTTATTAACTATCAAGTCCTACTATCCCTATATTCGTATATTCCGATATAAACTGAATAAATATTTCTGACCAAAAGTCTATATATATGAACTGATTAATACATTCTATTGATTTTCGAAATCGTATAAAAAAAAATTTGTTTCACACAACATCAACTATAAAGCAAATTTAATACAGATGTGATGAACTGATGAGAGCAAAAAACGTCGTATTTGACTTATTCTTTAAAAACATTGAAGTAGTAAGTAGAAAGATAATTGATGGAATTGATGCAGTATTCGAAACTTTTATGTAGAAAGGGGGCCCCACCTTTTTACCCCTGGGCCCGGATTTCCACTCGGCGGCCCTGCTCTGCAGTCGAAATATTATATATTTCCAAGCCTGCCACTCATCCTGAAATTACACAAAAAAAGCGGGAATAATACAGGAGTACCATGAAGTTTGTTTCTTATAAATGGAAAAATTTCATCTGGGCCTGGGCACATAAATGATGAAAATATCTTGGTTGCTTGTCGAACAGCAGAACAGCAGGCGTTACTCCCATATAACTATGATATTGATTCTGATTGAATGGAATCAGCTAAATCCATAAAACGGTATTCTTATAAGCATGCGCAGTGTGACTGAGAATCTCGTGTCCACGATCCATCGTATTTCTTTTAAAAATAATCTATCTCTCTATGGCGCGATATACAACAGGTATATCATCATAAACCTCCTAAGAGATTTTTGCGCCAAGCTTCTCTTCCAATTTGTGGTGTGCCGATTTGAATTTTTCCCTACAAATTGGTGGGACCTACAGTTTTTTGCCGACTCCGAACGGCATCTACAAAGGAAACGAATTTTTGCTGAGAAGCCTGTCATGGCAGAAATACACTCGGAGAGTTTGCCAAACCACTGCCGAGGGGCGACCCCGTTTTGAAAAAACTTGTTTCAAATCACTTTTGATGTTACCTGTACCAGGGCTCGAACCATGGACCTTCGGTGTGGTAGGCCGGCAACACTACCTTCACACCACGGCGGCCGCAGAATAGCATTGGTTTATTTCATAAGAATTTTTCTCATAGAGCGTACTCTAAGCAAAAATACTTGACGGCTGTATAGAAAGGAAACCGCTGGTTTTAGTGCTCTACATGTCTTTTACTTCTGGGATATATGTGGGCGCCATAACGGAAAAAACTAAAAGAGTTGGTAACAGGTTAAACGAAAAGAGAGAACTGATCGTTTCATATACCCAAGTAAGTGATCCAGTTATGTGCGCAACTGACCGATTTCTATACTCAGGTATGTCAGTCAGTAATTCATATAAATGGGCGTATAATAACCGTAAGTAAGCTAGTTGTTCAGGCATTACTTTTCTAGGACATCGTTGTATTAAAATTCAGTAGTAAGAGCCTTACTTCGGATATTACCAAGGCGTTTACTGTCTATTCCCTGCAAAAATTGGGGTACTGAACTCTAAAGAGAGTAATCCGTATCAAAACCCTTCGTCTACAGTAGTCTAGAATTGATTCCAACTATTCCGCTATAGGCATAGTTGCGAAAGGACGATTTAAATTTTTATAGCCTACTTTTAGGTGTTAGAAGTAAACTTGTTCGACCATACCCGTAGGGGAACAAAGGGAATCTGGCCGACACTACCCTTTTGGGCATGAAAGTGACCATTTCGTCTCTTCATAGGACATGCTCAAACAAAAGAGATCACCTCAACCCATACAAAGAGATCAAAATTGGCATTGGTCGCATGCTCCATTTCGACTCATCCCGGCCTCATTCTAGCCTAATCGCATTTTTTGCAGGGTTACTTTTTGTTACTGGGAATACGACATTTGTTTTTTCTTTTATTCACACACACACATACACATGTACATGGTGTTTTCGATTTTATCAGCATATTCGTTGGAAGCCTTGTTGCTGTCCTCTTACATCCATCAATATATGTAGCGGGGTAGCAACGCTCTGTTGAATAGATGGAATTTCCAACGAATGCTTTTGATCTTTTCAACCGAATGATTTTTTAATATTCATTTTTATCAAGAAATTTTTATTGCATTTTGACATTTTGTAGTTTAACAAAAGCTTTTTCACCGTTAATAAAATAATGTGTGTCTTCAAAACTTGCGGTTCGTAATCTCCCACAATTATTCGCTTCATACATATACATATCTATATTTGTAAGGTAGCGGGCGGGGGGAGGGGTACGTGCAACACGATGAATGACTCGGTTCACCTTACAATGTACGTAAATACACTGCTGATCTTGAATTTAGGTGGCGCTGTTAATCCAAACATCTTTTGAAGGGCAAGTCAGGGAGGTGAGACAACTCCAAGGTTAGACGGCTTAAACAAAGTATCCCTTTAACATTTTGCCTGGTGCCAGAAGGTGGTACAACTGCTCTGTAGAGGAGTTTGGATTCCCCAACTGAGAAGAAAAAAAACACCATTAAATGTTTGCTGCTTGAATTTTCCCTTCTGTTAAAGTTAGCTTGGTCGTAAATCGTTCGGCAAGGTACAGCCGTATGCGTTTTGCAAAGAAATGAAATTGAAATAAAGTCGTATATCGTTGGTAGGTTGCTGCACCCTCCGTTCGGAGAAAATCGCTCAACCTAAACTCCTCGCAGTGACGCCTATTGGCCATTACCACGCTAAGCTTTGCGAGGATCATTTTTAGTATCATAAGATATGCAGGGCAAGCATTTCGCAAGGCGCGGTTGAGTCTGGATGAGTAAAAGCCTAACCTATTACAATATCCAGCCTCTTCAAGGTTGGTCGCCGTGCCGTGGCGAAGGGGCTTAAACGGTGGCCTGTGGTATCTCTCCAAAGAGCGAACCACAGACTGCGGTGAACTAAAAGGAAAGCCCGTCACTTCCTTCATTCGGGGCGGTGGCACACTTACCCAACGGTCTGTTGTAACCACGCAACCGCGGATGTGGGAAATGGCAGGATAGCCGCTCCAACACCGCCCTAATCCAAGGTGTTAGGACAACCGTGCCGAGGGATGTATGGTCAGCGGGCGGCTTTATAAGTTGCTGATCTCGAACGGTCCCCTCCGACGCCCGGGCAAGGTCGGTTGTATAAGTGCCTTCTCAACGCATGCCGGCTCTGCGGACGAGTGACGAAACCCTTTCCGGTATACTCGTGGGACCAAACATGAACTCCAACAAAAATAAAAACAAAAATAAACACAATGAAACGACGGACAAAACGGACGTGACTAACAAGACGAACGTGACCGCGGACGTAGAAACGGCGACAAAGACGACGACGGACATGACGGGGTACAGATCTCCGGACCTTGTGGTAACGGAATCTGACGAGGACGCTTTACTCGCCTCCAGTCAGGAGACGATCAAAAGTGTTAAGGGAAGTACCACCCATAGTACACCGTTAGCACAAATAGTCACAACAGATGTAACTGTATCTGAGGGTACCAACCATAGTACCCGGGGACCAACTCTTCCTTCCACCACAGTGAAAGTCGGTAGTGCCAACCACAGTGGGGTAAAGAAAAAGAAGAAGAAGACCCTGTTTCAGATACGGAAAGCAAAGTACCAGAGTGGAGACGCTCCAAGTGGTTCCAAGGATGTCTCGCAGTACAGGACGGTAATCGCGGAGTTCGAAGCCTTTAATAGGGAGTTTCGAGCCACCCGCGGAGAGCCCTTGCCCTCAAACAGCAAGAAAGGAGACGGTACTCAAAAGAGAAACCGCTCCAAAAACGACAATGCTAGCGATGCGGAACCGAAGAAGCCCAAACGGGCGGAAGCGGTAGCCGCAAACCATAGGCATTTCAGTGATGTCGCCAGGGACCACTTGCAAGTGGCCATAGTGGATGCCAACAGCAGATCACCGACGTCGATGCAACAGAGCTGGGTGCAGGTTGAGGTCGAGCTGTCGAAGCTCGCGATGCGTCGCCTGCGAGAGAACCCGGCCGGACCTCACCCGGTTTTTGACTCCTCCGAGACCCTCCGGGGGTACAGGGTGATCAAATGCGCCAACCAGGCCTCTTTGGAATTCCTGACTGAGTGTGTGGCTAAAATTAGTGACGGGTTCAACAACCTGGCACTCAAGCTCATACCAGCGGCGGAGATTCCGAAGAGACCCCGTGCTCGCATCTGGTTACCCCCTCTGGAGGACCCGGGGGAGGAACTTCTGAGGTGCATAAAGCTGTACAACGGCAACATCCCGGCCATAGGTGACTGGCAGCTCATTAAAGATGAAGCCCCCACGAGAACCTGCAAGCCGATACTGGTCGCGATATGCGAGGAGTCACTCGAGGCTCTGGCAAAGGCCGACCACAAGGTCGCCTTCGCCTTCCGCTTGGCCAAGGTGAAGGTTTTTCAGGGCGAAAAAACCCCAGATGAGGACGAGCCTGAAGAGGTAGATGGCGCCAGCCAACTACTGCAGGGGGTCACCATCAATGATGGGGGTGACAGCAAGACCTCGTAAGGGAGTTCAGATTAATCTGCAGCACTCAAAAAGTGCTACAGACAATCTGAACGTCCTCCTGTTCGAGGAGGACATCGACATCAGCTTCATCCAAGAACCCTGGGTCAAAAATGGGTTGATTAAGGGTAACCCACGAGCATGCATTGTAATCAAAAAAAGTTTTAATGCATTCTTATGTTCCAATTACAGCACACCAGATTTAACAGTCGTAAAGCTTGAGGAAGATGGCAATCGGGGAGTGTTCTTGGTGTCGGTTTACATGGCACATGACAGGGACGCCCCGCCCCCCGAGCTCGCACGATTCGTCAACATCACGAGAGGATCGCATATGATAATATGCTGTGATGCCAACTCCAGACATACTATTTGGGGGAGCAGCAACACGAACGAGAGAGGTGAGTCCCTTTTTAACTACATATTACACTCGAATCTACGTATATGCAATAGCGGGTCCACACCCACTTTTATTTTTCCAAGCTCGGTAAGATACCAAGGCTGGGAGGAGGTTCTGGATCTCACTTTGGTTTCGGCCCGGATTTGGCCCGGCGATTGTAGACAACTGGAGGGTGTCAGAACAACCTTCATTCTCGGATCATCGCTGGATTCTCTTCGACATAAGGTGCGAATCAGGCCTCCCTCTCCGCTACAGAAACCCCAAGAGAACAAAATAGGAAAAATTTGTACGCTTAACATCTAGATCTATATCAGCTGCTAACTCTAGACTCTGTATCGACAACCCGCAAAAATTGGACGAAACGGTTGAAAAACAAATCCACCCCGGTAAGCATCCAAAAGAAGAAATCCCCTCCATGGTGGAATGGAGAGCTCAGGAGACTTAGATCGGAAGTCAGAAAATTATTCAATGAGTGCTTCAAAACCAAGTTGTGGCTACCTTATAAAGTGGCACTCAAACACTACAAAAACGCTATTAGAAAAGCCAAGACGGAGTCGTGGCAGAATTTCTGCTCATCAATAGAAAATAGCCGAGAATCCGCAAGGCTTAGTAAGATTCTGTCAAAAGAACACCACAATTATCTCTTTGTTAGAAGGGAAGGTGGTGTTTGGACGGAATCTGCGGAAGAATCACTAGATGCTCTGCTAAGCACACACTTTCCTGGAGACGATAGCCTACCAGCACTAATAGCAAGGACTAGTCAACCGCTTCTAGGCGACGTAGTGCCGGAGTCTCTCATCAACAGGGAAAAGATAAGATTCGCTATCAACAGCTTTTTGCCCCCTTCAAGTCACCAGGCCCTGACGGTGTTACTCCGGTAATGCTTCAGAAGCTTGGTGAGCCAATTATCCTCTGGTTGGAATCAGTCTTTAGAGCCAGCATCGCTCCATCACACATTCCAAAAAGCTGGAGGAGGGTGAAAGTCATCTTCCTACCAAAGGTAGGTAGAAGAACACATGAGAATGCCAAAGACTACAGACCAATAAGCCTAACTTCCTTCATGCTGAAGGTCCTAGAGAGGCTTGTGGACATCCACATAAGGACGGTTCTAACAGGACCCAAGCTTTCTGTGGCACAGCATGCGTACATGAAGGGCCGGTCAACCGAAACCGCCCTGCACGAACTCATCGGTACCATAGAAAGATCCTTACAATTCAAGGAATACACCCTCGCAGCATTTTTAGACATAGAGGGAGCCTTCAACAATATAAAAGTTAACGCGATCACTGGTGCCTTCCAAAAGGCGGGAATTATCTTCCCTATCTGCAGCTGGATCCAGTCGATGCTTGAAAATAGGGTAATACTAGTCAATATGGGTTCGGTGTCCGCAGCCCGCCAAGTGGGCAGGGGCGCACCCCAGGGCGGTGTTCTCTCCCCACTTCTATGGGTCGTTGCACTGAACGAGTTACTACTGGAGCTCAACAAGGATGGAGTAAAAGTAGTCGCATATGCAGACGACATTGTCATTACAGCATCTGGCCCCTTCCCCACAACCCTGGTGGACTTGCGCTCCGCAAGCTACATGCATGGGCAGTTGCGAACGGTCTCAGCGTTAACCCTAGCAAGACGGACCTGATGCTGTTCACCAACAAAACCAAGATACCACATTTCAGAATGCCCACACTAAAAGATACTACACTATCCCTGTCCACGAGAGTTAAATATCTGGGCGTGCAAATAGATAGTAAGTTAAGTTGGAAAAACAATATAGAAAGAAGGATTGAAAAGGCCTACATATCATACTACGCGTGTAAAAGAATAGTCAGCAGACATTGGGGTTTGAAGCCCAACCTCATGATGTGGCTCTACACGGCCGTGGTTAGACCCATACTAACCTACGGGGCGGTAGTATGGTGGCCTGCCTTAGACAAGCAATACAACACCAAAAAACTAAATAAACTACAACGGGCGGCCCTCGGCGGGGTGACGGGAGCGCTACGGTCGTGTACAACAGACGCACTGAACGTTATCCTCAACCAGTTACCACTGGATCTTCACATACGTGAAACTGCAGCATGTGCGGCGGTAAGACTCCGCGAGTCTGGCTGCTGGAACTCGAGGCAGTATGGTCATGGTGGTATCCTCCGAGAGCTGCCCGGTATAGTTGCATCAACGACAGACTATCACGCACCTTTGCTGAACTTCGGCAGGAAATTCAAGGTGATGTTTCCCGCAAGAAAGGACTGGCAGAGGAACAGAGTATGCGATGACGAGACACTTTCACTCTACACCGACGGGTCCAAAACGGTCTGCGGGGTTGGAGCGGGTGTGTTTTCGGAGCAACTGAATGTCTCGCTTTCAGTCCGTCTTCCGGATTCAGCCAGTATCTTCGAAGCAGAAGTGCTGGGGATCGAGAAGGCTTGTACCTTCCTGTCGGAGGACACAGTAGGAGGACGTAACATACATATCTACACTGAAAGCCAAGCAGCGATTAGGGCGCTTGAATCCCACATCGCATCCTCTGAGACGGTCAGCAGCTGTAGGAGGATGCTAGAGTCGGTTGCAGACTTCTCAAGCATTACACTCGTTTGGGTTCCCGGCCACAGGAATATCACGGGTAATGAGAAGGCAGACGAACTGGCTAAATTGGGGGCTGAAGCAGAGGTCTCCGATGCGATGATGTTACATCCACCAATCACATCCATTAAAAGGCACATTCATTGCAAGTACAGAGAATTGTCAGCCCGTAATTGGCTCTCCACCGATGCCTGCAAAATCTCTAAGCAAACGTGGTCCACCTACAACAAATAGAGAACAGAGGACCTGCTCAAGAGGTCAAGAAAGGAAATATTCAGAATCACATCCACACTAACGGGGCACTGGCCTCTGGGCCAACACGCCGAAAGAATGGGCATCCCGTTCAACAACAGATGCAGGAGCTGCAACGAAGAAGGGTGCAAAGAAACAGTTGAGCACTTCCTATGTGAGGGTCTAGCTCTAATGCACATCCGGTTTGCAACTCTGGGCAGCTAACTAATACCAGATCTTAACGGCATCGCGAATTGCTCTATAAGGGATATTAGCGACTATATAGGCGGAACTCAATGGTTTGCTCGTGACAACAACTAACGCTTAGCCCAACTTACCTACAGCAGCATCCAAATATGTGCATGGTTCCAGGAGGAAGTGCATCAAAATGGCGCCCAAAGCGCTACTTGAGCTCGGGAGTATTTCCTCTCCCGAGCAGCACAGCAACCAATCAACCAACAATATCCAGTATCCAGTAACGGGGTCACCTACGCATTCCACGTATTAAAGAGAGTGGCCGTTGATCGGGAAGAAGCTGGAAAAGTCGTGGAGATAACTATTGATCTTTGTACAGAATTCATCCCTTACCCGAATCATAATAGTACAGACGTAGGCGTATGAGACTAGTGTAGAGGGGAAAGCCTTGATATGTAGAAATGAACCAAAATAGAGGTTATGACACTACCCTATGGCACATGTTGAGTTTCTGAATACGACTGACGCCACGGGCGCTGTTCTTTGGTATGGAGGGCGTTGGTTCAAACCACTGTTGATATGCGTACTAATGGCTTTGCGAGCAGTGGTGATATCTATCCGTGGAGATATCTATTATTTGTAACTCTTCCAGATCTTGAAGGAGCATGGCATGATTGGCGCTATCAAAGGCTTTGCAAAGGTCAAGTGCCACGAGCAGCGGCCTGTGGTTTGGAGGGTATTAGTTCAAACCATTGTTTATTTTCTTTATTTATGGCGCTGAGAGCGGTTATTGTGCTATAATGTTTTCGAAAGCCTCCGAGGAGATTAAGAGCGACCTTCTCTACCAATTTTTGGTGTGCTGTTTTTAATCTTTCCTACAAATTGGCGGGATCTATAGTCTTTTGCCGATCCCGAACAGCATCTGCAAAGCAGATGAGTTTTTTTCTGAAGAGCCTTCCATGGCTGAAATACACTCGGAGAGTTTGCCAAACCATTGTCGAGGGGCGACGCCGTTTTGAAAAAAACTTTTAAAACCACACCACGGCGGCCGCCAATGCAATGTAGCATAGTCTCTAGTAACTTCTGAGGCCACGCGGATGAACTCGTGTTCTAACCACTTTCTGCGATCAGGCAAGTTCACCCGCTTCTGCGACTGGCGTTTCAGCCATTAAACGCCACCAAAAGGCTGTTGACGGGAACGGACAAGAGATGCCGAATATGCGGGCGTGACCTGGAAATACTTCCGTATTGAATCACTGCTGTTCACACTCCGTAGTCATCCAACAGCGCCACAACAACATACAAAATAGACTGGTGCGCGATAAGATGTCCCGGTAATGTGCGCGTAAATCGCACAGTAGGGGGCACCCACGGTACTGCGGCTGACTTAAGACGGGACATCGTCGTCACAGACGATGTTAGCCGGCGTGTCACCCTGATTGACGAAGCCATCCCGTTCGAAAATAGATTGGAAGCCCTCAACGTGACCAGTCAGCAAAAGCTAGATAAATACGCATCGCTAGCCGGCCAGCTGACGGAACTCGGCTGCGAAGTCAGGGTTTGTCGTGGGTGCGCTTGGCGGCTGCAGCACCGCTAATGAACGGACCATGAACCTACTCGGTGTATCTCGATACTACGCGAGACTGATGAGGAGACTCATGGTCAGTGATACCGTTCTATGGTCCCGGGGCATCTACGTGGAGGACGTAAATGGAATAAGGCAGTACACAAACGACTAGCTGCCAGTCCAAGGCAAAGAAGCGAAAGTCTTTTATCTTGTAAATTAAAATAAGTTTAATGTTAATATTATACTTGTAGTGAATTGCTAAACCTCCGTCCTTTAAATGTTATATGGTTTTAGCAATTTTCTAACCTTCAACTTTAATTATGAAGGTAGTTTTTAGTCTCTAGTAACTTCGCAATCGGCGACAGGAGAGATATTGGAGGATATGGTTCTCCCATATAGGTCGGCTCGCCATTTTTCATATCACAAGAATGACGAATTTGGTAACCGAGAGGTTAAAAATATAAACTTGTGCGGATAGCTAATCTCTTGGACATATGAGGCGGTGGATTCATTGCAAACTGACCCCAAAAGGAGCTAGCGTATCGCAGGAGGTGCGACTCGACGTTTTCTCCAAAGATAATGGAGACGTTCTCGTTGTGTTTGGTCGGCCTCGATAAGGCCTTGACTGTTGGCCATAGTTTGTCGATACCGGCCGAGAGGTTGCAAGTCCCACTTGGTCACGTTCTCTTGCCACGGCGGCAGAACTGTTACAACAATAAAAAACAGTATCGCCTCTTGCCGTAATGTTTTCCAAGGAACAACTCCCAATGCCTTAGGTTATTTATTCCTAGTTTCTGTAGCCTACTTTGGTCAGGTAAATTCGTCAAGCTTCAAGAAAGCAAACTACTATGGAATCCAGAAATTCACGATATTTCGTCAGCATACACTCGGTTCGAAGTGAGTTTAGTGAGCAAATCTGTGGTCATCCGTCATTTCATAATGATTCATTTGGCAATATTAGTTACGAACGACACAGCTACATAAATGTAATACATACATACATATATGTAATTCGTAATTTTCAAAAAGCCAAATAAATTTCGCAATTAAAACTGGAATTGTTTGCGAAACAAATAAATATCAATTTAGGTGTAATTTGAAGGGGCCGCGTCTCGGCGTGACGCAGCAGCAAAGGTGTATGAATGCAGATCAAAACGCTGATCTAATTCATTTTCGCCAAAGTGGTTGCAGTCAAATTAATTTTCGTTGCCACAAGCGCAACCATAGCCATACACACAACGATACATGTTTCAAGGGGTCCTGTTATTCGCATTTCATGGATACCATACTTTTGCCGCAGTTCTATGTTTGTATGTAGTTGTTGTTTGTTGTAATAATTGTTTGTTTTTAATTAAATCGGTGTTGCAAAATTCAGAGTCGATGAGAAATGAATTTTAAAATTTCGACATGGAACAGCAATTATGCAACATTTTGATGAAAATGAGGTAATCGAAATTTTTTTGGAAAACCAATATTGATAGATGAGAGCGAGTGATAGCATTTACCCAACAAGCATTTCTCTATTTTTTTAAAAAATAAACTGCAAACGATAGATAAACGTTTGTATAATTAAATTTATTTTAAGGTTTGAAGACATTACCCAACAATCATTTCTGTAAATGTTTTTAAAAGTAATTTAAAGTAAACTTGCTACCATAAGCGATATGTAAGCTTTTTCAGTTTTAATTTATTTGAAAGTTTAAAGTAAACTTTATATAAACTATAACAAAAAACTGTTATAAATCATTTCACATTGAAAGTGAAGTGCAAATGTTTACAAAAAATCCAGAGAAAACTATTTGTCAATTTTTTTCTTTCAACTTAAATAATTTTCAATTTCTTTTCATAAGAAATTTTACATGAGAATGTGGACGAAAAAGCAAAAATCATGGCTGCATATTAACCACCTCTGCAATCTGCTGACAGTTGGTTTAAGTTGCAGCATTCAATGTATGATTACAACTTATTAATTTATTATAGTACAATAGCTAACTAATATAGAAAACATGGTTTGAATAAAGTTTACAAAAAACACTTATAAAAAGCTTTTTTTGAAATTTTTTTATAGGCCTACATTAATAAGCTTTTTATCAACGTGTCGTTTCAATTATAAAACGCTTATTTTCAAACGTTTTATAAACGAAAAATTAGAATTTTGTAAGCTTAATATTTATTTCGGAAAGCTTTTTAAAAATTTATTTTAAGTTTACTTTGCTTGTTGGGTAGCTTTGTAGACATTAGTTCTGTAGTGGTATTCACTAACTTCTATAACGATATTCGCAATCGATATTTTATTTTAACGATGACTATAACGATTTCGGCATTCACTAACCATTCTTTATCGACACTCTTTTATTGTGTCGTTAAATAAACAACCAATAATTGGAGGTTGCTAGCTAAAATGTAATTAATTTTATATAAGATTTTCTTCCGATCTGTTTGATTACTTTTATGTATACATTTTAAGCTGAGCAGATCTATAATTTTTTAGTGCAAATAAAACAAAGTTTTATTCCACCTTACATCCCGACGTTCGCCAATTTTCCTTGGCATCTTCAGGGGAGTGACAATAAAAGTGGAAATTATGAACTAAAAACGATAAATTATACTATTAACACAAAAAACCTTAAAAAACATTTAAAATTCGATACCGCCTGTGTGCGGTAAACTTGTCATAATTTATTATTATAAAATAAATGGCATTTGAGTACTTAGCGTACATTTTGTCGGGTGATGAGGAATCCTAAACCCGCATCCTTATACGAGGTGTGTTCAAAAAGTATCGCGAATTTTGTGTTTTTTCAAAAATTATTTATTTATTCATGAATATCTATTTTGTCCCCTTCAAAGTAATCCCCATGAGATATTATACACTTGTGCCAACGGTTTTTCCAATCTTCGAAGCACTTCAAAAAATCATTTTTTTGTATCTTGTTCAGCTCCTCCTTCGATGCCGTCTTTATCTCGTCAAGAGAAGCGTAACGTCGTCCTTTCATGGGCCTCTTCAGTTTAGGGAACAAGAAAAAGTCACAGGGGGCCAGATCTGGGGAATACGGTGGCTGCGGCATCATTAGTGTGTTGTTTTTGGCCAAAAAGTCGCACACAAGCAACGATGCGTGAGCAGGGGCGTTATCGTGGTGCAAAAGCCAATTTTTGTTCTTCTTTGCACATCTTCTCGGCCTTCTGAGAACATTTTGTACCACCGATAAACGTTGCTTCGGTCCAAGGTAGCTTCTCCGTATGCCACAGTCAACATTCGGAATGCATCCGCGCACTTAATTTCGTTTTTCACACAAAATTTGATACAGGTTCTTTGATCCATTTTTTTCAATAGGTAGAAATCGAAGACGATCCAAAATACGTGCAAGCAAAGCAGCTGTCAACAATTAACTGAACATTCAAAATGGCCGAGCTTGTCGGCATAAGTGAGAGACATGAGTACCAACATAACGCCACAAAAAATTCGAAATTCGAATATACGTAACCAGCGAAAATTCAAAATTCGCGATACGTTTTGAACACACCTCGTATATGGTGGAGGCTGAACTTTACCACTGTCAAAGCAAAGACTACTCGCTTGTCTAGCTTAAGGTCACAAGTTTGGTGTAGACACTAATGCCTTTTGCAATTTATCATAGAAGAAAAACTTATAGGAGTCGGGTTTCACCACTAAGTCGACGGTGCAGACGATCGATAGTGGGACGATCACCCACAGAAGAAAATGCCAGTTTTTTCAAATCGAACACCACAACTTCGTTTTTTCAGATGTTTACGTCTCTGTTATGTCTGAATTTGACTTTTCTGCAAACTTACACGGCTATGCCAAATGACGATGTGGAATACCAACAGCTCCGGCGAATTGGGAGCCATTCGAAACCAAATAAGGCGACTCCCCATCGTGGGATTCCTCTAACGTGATATAACTCTCTTTCGCTACGCCAACAGTCAGCATCGAAGTAAATTTATCCAAGAGCTCTATGAGCTTAAAGCAGACATCAGCAAAGTGCAGCGTATTTACGCCCAACGACTTCCCTGGTTCAGTCATGTTAAAAGAAGCTTCGAAAAAGCTTCGAAAGAGTTGGAAAAAGCAGTTGTAGGATGACTTGAGCTCCCATGTTGCGCAAATAAATGGGTCTCAAGGCCCATGCTTCGTCCGGCCCATAAAATGTAGCCATCAAATAATAGCGCTCATTATACTAGGCTTAGTTCTTTAGTGAGACGTGTTCGCTTCAACGAGCTTTTAAGCTAAATATTTTAGAGTGGCCCTCTATAGTCCCTCTCTTTCTGCCATTACTCAAGGTTCCACATGGTAAGCTATCCGAATATATACCCAACAAAACAACCACACCCCTAACACGGCTTTATATAAATACTTAGCTTGTATAGTTGTGCCATCGGGTTCCCACTGTAAAAATTGTTGCTTATGCTTTTTTAATAGCAATAATGTAATGAATAATAAAAATATTTACCTTTGAGTAATGCGGTAATTAATTAAACAAACATAAATATACAATCAGAATAAAGAAATTCCACTTTTAAGTTAATTACATAGTTGATTAGTTTTTTATTGGCATGCTAATTAAAATTGATTTTGCTTTTATGTTTTGACCGCTTTTGGCTCAAGCACTTCATTTGTGTAAATATGAATGGATGTATGAATAGATGTATGTTCGTTTTACAACTTTTATTCAGAAATTTGAAAAAATCATATAAACAGGAAATTCTGCCATCATATACGTATGTATGCATGTACGTGTTCAGTCATGTTAAATTAAATTCCAAAAAAAGGTAAATATTTTATTTGCTAAATTTCAATAATCTCCACCTGTACAATATATATATCCTCTCAAATATTTGCTATGATTTTATTTGCTTTTTATTCCTTTGCCACAATAATTTATTATATAAAACCTCAAAACAACCCCAACAAAATGCAACCTTTTATTACCTCAAAGAGAGATGATGATGATGTCCGTTAGCAAAAATAATAATATACAGCATTTCGTTTCGACAACTACAACAAACATACACATAGGTATTTATACATAGTAAATACCAGGAGATCCCACTCCACGCAGTCAAGAGCTAAATATTGCATCAGAGAAGTTTATAAATGTCCATGGAAAGCAATACAAAAAAAAACCCGAGCAATGGCGGATCCTGCCCTCGTACTCATAGTTATGAATATTAACAAATATGTAAGCATGCCAATAATAACCTCATAAAACTGTAAAGGCATGCCTTTGTATAAAGAAATACAAATAAACAGGCAGTGAATATGTATTTGTGAGCAAAATGTATCCTGCGCAGGCGCCTTATGTAAGGACTACCCTTAATTATAAATGTTAATTCAACACATGCAGTTTTTATGTATGTATGTGAAAGAGAGAAATTCACCACAGTTTCTCGTGCATTCATACTTGGACAAAGAGAATGGGCTGCTGACCCTGTAAGAAAAAATTATCATACTAATTTCATTGCGCGATGCTAGCGAAGCAAAAAAAAAATTTATTAAATATAAAGGTTTTTTGGTTTTGTTTTAATTAAAACGACTGTTTTTATTTTGTTTTGCATTCAGTTCAATTTAGTTTTGACAAAATAGCAAAAAGTTTTGAATTTTTGAACAAAATTTTTCTAATTTTAAACACAGTTTTTGTGAAACAAATGTGATTAATTTGTTTTATGGAAAATTTTAATGTTTGTCAGGCAAGAATGCCCTATCTAAGAATAAGTTTGAAAAATTCCTCATCTGAACGAAAATTCATTACATTTTTAGCTCAGATATGGCGTTTTTGAATAAAATGCTGTGAAAGGGCGTTATTGAAAAATTTTTAGAGATGGTGCGTTCTTAAAAAAATTCTGAAATAGGCTGTTTTTCCAAAACATTTTGAAATAAGCTGATCTTCCACTCAGCTGTCGATAAAACAAAATTGTAACAGGACGTTTGTCTGTTTATTATAGATATTCAAGAGAAAACGATTCTGGGATCTTTATCAGAGTAATAGATGCAGAAACAATAGTTTTCGAATTTTCGCGTGTCGGCTGGAATTATCAAACGAAAAGAGCGGGAAGAGATAACTGAAATTTGAGTTGTACCTTTAATAGATAATAGACTACGAAAATAACTCGATAGATCTCTTTAGAATGAAAACGAAATCCGTCAGCCTCTCTTGATGCCTTGTATACGGTGGAGGCTGAACGTTCTCATTGTCAAACCAAGGACTACTCGCTTGTCTAGCTTAAGGTCACAAGTTTGGTGTAGACACTCTGATGACTCTTTCAATTTATCATAGAAGAAAAACTTATAGGAGTCGGGTTTCACCACTAAGTCGACGGTGCAGACGATCGATAGTGGGACGATCACCCACAGAAGAAAATGCCAGCTTTTTCAAATCGAACACCACAACTTCGTTTTTTCAGATGTTTACGTCTCTGTTATGTCTGAATTTGACTTTTCTGCAATAGATGCAGAAACAATAGTTTTCGAATTTTCGCGTGTCTGTTTGTTTGCGCATCACACAGAAACCGCTGCTTAGAATTGAGTTTAATTTTTACCAATGTATTGCTAGCTGTACAAATGCATATAGAAAGTCATAATTAGAGCAACAGAGGACAAAGAAACAAATTTTGAATTTCTGCTTATCTGTCTGTATTTATGTTTGTGCGCTCATTACTAAATAACTATTAGATGGAATTGAATAAGCTCTTCACCGATGTATTACATGAGACCTATATTGAAAAATAAGATATGTTTTGCGTTTTATTTTGTTTTGTTGTTTTTCCGACAGGGTGAATGATTGATGTATATTGGAACGATTTTTCGTCATCCCTTGTCAAATTTGGTTTTGAGACAAACCGGTTTCGGCGTTGTGCCATCATCAGTGTCGATTTTCGTTCTCGTAAGAACGATGACGAAAAATCGTTCCAATATACATCAATATGTTTTGCGGTTTCTGTTATAGCCGTTAAAATTATGCTCTCTTTTAATGTTGATTAAATTTTCTTTATCGGGAAAACATAATGCCTGAAGCGATGGCTCTCCTGACATCGATGGTTATTGGTTAATTTTCCTACAGGGTCTGCAGCATTTAATACATCTCTTTAACATTAACTAATTTGTATGAAACTGTGTATATTTAAGTGGCACCTTCTAGGAGACAGAGGCCGAGCTTGTTCTCCAATTTGTGATGTACTCCTTAATAAAATTTTTTTCCTACAAATTGAAGATACCTACATGTTCGGCATAAAAAGAACCGTCAATTTTGGCTGAGAAGGTTTTCTTGGCAGATATGCACTCGTAGAATTGTCGACTTCAGTTGTAGCCAAAGAAGAGCGACTACTTTTTTTTTACAAAAATTTTAACGAGTTATGTTCAAAGTTGTACTGATTTTCCTAAGGATTTACTAAGTCTACGCCCCTGTCCATGAATTAAATAAATTTTTTAACTAAAGCAAGAAAGTTATTGAGTGAACGAATGAAAAATATGTTGGCTAATTTAAGAGAAACCAAAACAAGTATGGTGGAGATTTCGGATGTGAGCAGAATTTTTAACTAAAGCTGCTCTCTTTTGAGAAACTTTGAAAAATTGCATATTTTCCCAATAGAAAAACTGCGAGTACAGTACACAAGTCTACAACTGAAAATTTTACAATATGCTGACTTCTGTGTTAGCTCTGTGCATCTTAAAATTTATTTGTGAATGTGTGTGATATTAACTTTATCCTGACCTAGAAAAAAGTGTCATATGAGGTTTACTAAAATTTAACAAAAGCAATATGCAAACTCGTGGAAGGAGTTTCTTTGACTTTGGCAAGCCACTCTTGATTGCGTCTCAAGTCACTAAATTTGAGATTTTCCATTAGAGACAATTATTGTGACTTCAAATGATTTCGCTATTCTGTAGGAGATAATCACAAAAAGTTCATCAATGATATGTGGTGAAAACACATTTGCATACATCTCAAGTACATCTTTTGACAGCGCTTGTATAAATATCGCAAGAGCGCTGGTAGTAAGTGTTTCGAGTACAAAGTAAGCGGCGCAGGTTCGAAGCCGGGATCGCGGACATTTTATTGTTTTTATTTTTTATTTTATTTTTTGTTAATTAAATGTAATTTTTTGAAGTACCATGACTATAAACGAGCTCAAAGCCAATAATAATAATAAAAATTAATAAAGAACAACAACCCAATTCAATTGAATTGTTGGTATACAAAATATTATTTTTTTAAATATATAAATGTTTCTACACTTAAAATTTATTGTTTTTTTAATTTTTAACCCAATATTTCACTGTTTATGACCTGCCTAGAACCAGCTGACAAATTAGTGACTCTTCTTTTGAGACTAGAGATGTGAGACAGCTTACTGAACACCAAATTGTATCAAAATTGAAATTGACCACAAAATGTCTCTATTAGTGACTAGATATTAGTTACAGAATTTAACTATTAATCAGATATATCTAAACTGTATGGGCAGTTAGCATTTACGGCTGGGTAGTGCTCCGAAATGTATGCTTTCATTTATGTTACAGCCCAAGTAAACACAAGTTTATGTGTATGTACATACGAGTGTATTAGGGATGTAATTTTTAGATTCTAACAAGCCTGGAGTTTTCGGGATTTGATTCTACACTCCCGATATCTGGGAATTTGTTATAATTCAACAGTAAAGGTTAAAAAAAGTGAAAAACTTGTTTGAGAAATTATCTGATCTTCAAATTTTCACATGTTTTTTTATTTAATAAAACAGCAAATTTAAAAATTTGTTGCAATTTTTAAGGATCCCTTTTTTGGGATCATTAATTTTCCTTTATACAGTTTTTGAAATGAATCATCTTGATAAACAAAGTTTTTGTGTGAAAAGTTTCTGTTTTCGTGAACAAAATGCTTGTTTTTGTTTTTAGGAAAAATTATGTTTATTAACAAAGAAAATTTATAAAGTACCATGAGTAAAAATGTTTCTTTTTTTGTAAAATTTATTATTGCTTTTTTATATGTTTCAATAAATACCTTTTAATTAATTATTAAAAGTTTTTATTAGAAAAGAATATGCCAATTTTAGAGATAATTGCCATAGCTCTTCCTATAGGTCCGTTTCGGAAGTTGCTAGACTTCTTCATCAGAGAAATTTCGGCACGCGTTGCTTACCATTGAGCTAATAGAACACTGTTTTTTGTGTTAGTTAAAATCCTAGACTTATTCACATATTTCACCACCGGAAATTCACCATAACATTGAGCATGCACTGCCATCTGACGGCATTGATCACTGCTCATTATGATTTCTTTGTTGGTAGTGTACAATTTTTTTTTTGTACATAGTCCGAAATTTGTGTCCATCGGTTTTGTTTGTTTTATATGTTTGTTTTTGGCTTTACGGCCTGTCGATTTTCCATGTTTTCTAATTTTGATGAGCTCAATACCAGCTGAAAATAATTTTTTTTCTTCTTTCTTTATTTCTTTCTTGGTGCTTAATTGTCTTTCCATCGAATTGGTGGTCTCCTTGGTCAGAATGAATAAAGATTCGCACAACTTAGTCTAGCCAGAGAAGCCGCTGAGTTTTAATTCGCTAGACTATATCGAAGTCGGCTTACAACTAATACAGCTCGTCATTAAATCTTCTTTGGAAATTGCCGGTAGGGGGGCACCCTGTATGAAACCTCGTTTAGTTTCGAACGACTCAAAAAGGTTCTTCCAAATTGTGACTGAGCTGGTGCAGTTGCTCAAAGGCATTTTGCATAGCCATATTAATTATGCGGGGAAACCTATTTTAGTGCTATCCAAGGCGGCTTCAAATCAACAAAGATTATTTTCTCACGGTTTTTTCCAAGATCTCGTGTATTGTAACAATCTGGTCAATGGTGGATTTAATCAGTATATTCACGTCAAACTTCAATCGTTAGTACAATACGTTTGGTAGCGCCTTATATGCGATATTTAAAAGGCTGGGGCCGAATTACGACATCCGTTCCGTGATCGTGAACTGTTTCTTAAGTCAAAATAACTTTGAAACTTTCCAATTTTTAACAAAAGTAATAATGCATAATTGAACTTACTGGTACTTCAAGCCATTGCTCAAGTATGACGTCATTCCAAGTTATACGTTTAAAGCTTATGCGATTTAAAAATTCGCTTTCGATCACGGATCGTATCACGTAATTCGGCCCCTGAGTCTGCGAGAGTTGGAGCAGTTTGCGGGATTTCCCTTTTTGTGGATTGAGCTCTCTCTCTGAATATAGATCACCGTTCTCATTTGTTTTGTTTTAGAAAATATGTTGGAAGCTACACATGTTTTTTTTAAACGAAAACAAAATCAAATAAGTACAAAATTGTTTTCTTCGAAAGTTTTGAATTTTTAAAAATTTTGTTCGCTATAATAATCCATAATATTGCACATCAGCAACAAAATTAATATAATTTTTATAAATAAATCAAACATACCCTAACCCAGAAATTCCAGGTTGTGCGAAAGAAATCCCAGGCAACTATAAAAGCACGGGATTGTCATCCCTAGTACGTATGGATATGTATTTCTATTCAGCTTCGACATAGCTATACGAAAACAAATGCACACATATATATACAAGAACAATTTTACCAAATAATGAAAGCCAAAATACCATTTGCGCTCCCGACATTGTGTCTCAGAACTCTTGAAGCCTAAATCAAGAGCTAAACACCCCTAATATTTGTGGGTACATTAAGACTAATGATGATTGAAATGTGCTCCATGGCGTTCTACACCTTGCGAAATGTGCGTGAGTCTTACATTCATATAGTACATGTCTAGGTACATATATTTGTGTACTACTATTCAATTATTTTTATATATACGGAAGTGTAAACTCGATTTAATCTAATGAAACTCGATTCCCTTTAATACAAAGTGGGCACATAAAATGACCGATTCACTTACTTATATATCGGCGATGATTCAGTGTAATACCACGTACATATTGAATATATTGATCTTGTAGTAGACTGAGTCCGATTTTGATTATTATATATCAAATACAAGTTAATATATGGAACTTAATCACCTCGCTAATTGTAGCACTCATTTGCACTTTTCGTTTGATACCCATATTGTAATAACATTTTCGGTTCGCCCTGGTCCACACCGGTGACTATTATGAAATAAGGGATATCGTAAATTTTACGTTAGACGTCAAGCTTTGCACTGTTGAAAGTTGAATTCAATTCTATTTAGTGGTTTTTAGATTTTACAGGTAACATATTATAAATACTTCATTCCGTTCTTCTTTTTCTTTAACTGGCTCTTAACCGTCCAAGTGATTTTGTAAGAGATCAACAGAGTTCGAGAGTTAACCGCGCAGAGGGTACTGCTTTGAATTAATTTAATTCTTTGTCTGAGTTAAATCGTACATATCCTCATTAGAACGTCTATTAATATAACGAACTACATTTCTCTCGAATAAAGGTTTTAGCTCATCCGATAAATGAGAAGTGAATACTTCTGAATAGACTACATAGTAAAGTAGCACATACCAGCAGGCAGGTGCCTGAGCAGTTTATATCTACTATACGTTACAATCCTGAAGACAGGAGTATATATATGATTTTTTTTTTTTAACTTTTCTCATTCATCCTTGAGCACCTCAGGGGATAGCCGGGCGATTGACGATGCATCATAACGATTATATTATCGCTTACCGAAAAAAACCAAACGTTTCTGTTGAAACGATTCAGTTTTTTTTATCGTTTAGGCAATAATCAAAATAGTTTGTTTGTGCTTAGGATACGTAGTAGATACCCCCCCCCCCCCTATTGGGGATATTTCAGTATACATTTATATTCCAAGGGAATAGGAACTGCTTACCTTGACTTCCTTAAATCTTCCGGACTGGATTGCACGTATTTATTCGGGAAAGGATATGACGGTGCGAGAGCGGTTAGCGGAGAGTTCCAAGGGGCTCAAGCTGTTGTCAGAAAAACTTAGCCACTCGCGCTCTACTCCCATTGTGCTGCTCATAGCTTCAATTTGGTGGTAAGCTCTGGGTGCAATATAACGGGAATCAAAAATTATCTGGGAGTTCTAGAGAATATCCATTCCTTCTTCATTCATTCGAAACGCCAAAATGCCCTTCAGGATGCGATAAATGAAAATGAACATATATCGGACACCCGAGTGAAGAAATTGAAAAAATGTTGTAAAACCAGATGGATAGAACAGCATGAGTCCGTCGCAACATATCTCCATTTGCAACCAGCAGTAATTCGCGCTCTGGAAGAAATTTCCACCAACTGGAAAGACCGAACGGCTTCGTCTGGAGCTTTCCAACTGCTTTCAGCTATAAAAACCGCAAATTTCCAGATATCCATGCATATTTTGAGCTCGGTGCATTCTCTCACATTGTCTCTGAGTCGAGAAATTTAAGCAGAAAATCAAGATCTGGGAAAGGCTATCAAATTGGCTGATGCTGCGAAAGGGGAGTTTAGATAAATTTCCAAAACCGTGAGCGAAATTAGCGAGCAATACGAAATTGAATTGCGAAAGCCAAGGATTGCGTCGAAACAGACCAACCGTTCCAACGTACAAACTGATTCAGTTGAAAACTATTTCCGTATAACAATCTACATACCGTACATTGATTCGTTTCTGACACAATTGCAAGATCGATTCTTAAATCACCGCAATATTTTATCAAACTTCGCTTGCCTTTTTCCCAACAAAATGAAAATTTTCGAAGAAGAGTCCTGCGCTCAACTATTCCAATCACACTGTACAATGTTGCACGACGATTCCCGTGACATCTGGATGAACAAAGTACAACTTTGGCGGAAGCTCATTGCCGGAAAGGAAATAAAAAACTCACTTGAAGCACTCGATATTTGTAATGAAGATGCGTTTCCAAATGTTAACCAAATGCTTCGCGTTATGGCAGTTTTGCCTGTGACAACAGCGACGAATGAACGATGCTTCTCAACTTTGCGACGACTAAAAACGTATTTGAGATCAACAATGTCTGAAGATCGTTTGAACGGCTTAGCCTCATTCAATGTAGATCGCGATGTCAAAATCGATCCGCAAATAATTTTGAAAGAGTTTTTTCAGCACCTCGAAGAGTTGATTTATTAAATAACTAGCATTTACTAAGCTTCTTTTGGAAACATTTTTATTTATCAAACAGATAACTTTTAAAGTTCACATGTTCCTTAAAATAATGATATACAAAAAACCTTAAATAATCAGGTTACACACCAAATATTAAAAATTTTTTAGCAGCACTTGTAAACAATTAAATTCACACAGAGCACCAACTTCTAATACAGGATTCTAAACAAAAGCCAAAGCTATTAATTATTTTTCAGATCAAATTGAAGAAGAGATACATACAGAACAAACCCTAAGAGCTTCATAAATTGTATTATTATATAAACACTCATAAAAGTTTAATTTTTACGAAACAGCGAAGCAACCAAAATATGAAGAATTGCTAAACTTACTAAAAGGATATTTTCCGCAGAAACGATATCAATATCTTTAAAATGCACAACTATTTTGCTCAAACGTTACAAAAAATTCATTCAAAATATTTGATTTTATGTTTGACAGGTGACGATTTACTCATATTTATTAACGACGACAATAGCCTGGCCGACATTCAAAACGACGACTGCGAACGACAACGGTGAAAAACCGAAGCCTGACCATAATTGCCGCCAAGCACCGACGACATGATAATAATGAAAGCGGCAAAGACAGTTCTGCATTAGCTCAAACAACAGCAAACAAATTTTGAAAAAAGTATTGCATGTGTAAAAAAAAACATAAAACTAATCAATTTCAACACATATTTAAAGTAATTTGCATATATTTTCGATTTAATTCACAAAAAGAAAAAAGGACGCCACGACCGTCGCTGTCAAATTAGAAATAGATCTAATCTGGCGACAGTGGCATTCATGAAAAATTCCTCCACATAAGAACATGTGTAAAAATAATTTGACAGATGCCGCACCGTCGTTGTCGTCTTGAATCTGTTTTCCCTAAGTGACAGAAAAAGTACCGAAAACGCAAAATAAAATTGGTATTGTATGTATAGCAAGGCGAATTCATTACATGAACGTTATTTTCTTTTGATCTGACATTTCTGAACATGCTAAATTCGCCTTGCTCTCACCTTATATGAATTCGCCTTAATGTATAGTAACTAAACTTTAAAATCATAGCAATTAGTTTTTAGGCACGTTTTGACCGATAACTCAGTTATCGATTAACTTATATAACGAAACATAGCAGTATCAGTTAGTTTATTGAAATATCGAGAAGTCCATATGAATCTTTGACCTTTCCGTTTCGTGTCATATCCATATTTAATGCAAATTTAGAGGTTTCAGGGCTTTTACATTTTTACCGATAGCTCAGTTATCGATTAATTGATCGAAATATTGCAGAGTCCTCAAGAATCCTGTGACCTTCCCTTTTCGTTTGATACCCATATTGTATGTAAATTCAGGGGTTTTGGAGCAACCACCTTCTGACCGATAAATCAGCTATCGATTAATTGATCGAAATATTGCAGAGTCCAAAAGAATCCTGTGATACCCTTTGGTTTGATACCCATATTGTATGCAAATTCAGGGGTTTTGGAGCAACCACATTCTGACCGATAACTCAGTTATCGATTAATTGATCGAAATATTGCAGAGTCCAAAAGAATACTGTGGCGTTCCCCTTTCGTTTGATATCCATATTGTATGCAAATTCAGGGGTTTTTGGGCGACCCCATTCTGACCGATAGCTTAGTTATCGATAAAGTTATCGAAATATTTCAAAGTCCAAAAGAATCCTGTGGCGCAAAAGTAAGCTTCCGATGTTCAGCATATCGGTTGTGGCACGTGCAGTGTGTGCTGTTGCACCGTCTTGTTGGAACCACATGTTTTCCAATCCCAATTCATCAAGTTGCGGCAAAAAGAACTCGTTGATCATTGCTCTGTAGCGCTCACCATTCACAGTAACCGTTTGGCCCCGACCGATTCTTGGTCAAATAAATAGTCAGCAATATTCCGCGTTCTGGAGCAGTGTAGCGTAACATTGTTTATTAACGTGTATTTCGCATGTGTTTACTACACAAATATCAAAACAGAACTGACTTTAGGGGCCAATCGCAAAATTTATAGCATTTTCTGATAGGAGGATTACTTTTGCGCCACCCTGTATAAGTAAGATTGTAACTTAATATGACTTTTGACAATAAAATTTCCGTACTTCGAAAATAAATTTCGGTAACTGAAACAAAAAATTGAAAATCCGCTTCCGGATTATTGATACCGAAGTCAAAACGCGTCGTTTGATACCTCTCCCGATAATTTCGGACGTGTTTTAGCAGTTGTCTCCTAAAGGAAACAATTACCTAAATTTCTTATCTTTTTTCATTGATTACGTTACTTGAGTTTAACCCCCCCCGTCCCCCCCTCTGATATTTTCTGCGCACGGGCCTGCGTCAAGGTATTGCCAGCACAGTTTAGTTGTGATATATTTTAGTTCATTTATTTGGTTGCAACGTTATCGGTTACATTTTGATAATTTAGTTTCGTGAATTACCGAAACGAAATAGAATCATTTTGTTTGTTGAGCATCCATAATATTTCTTCACTAGATCGTCAGGTCCATGCTGTTGCTCTCTAACAGTAAAAATGCTACCGTTGAGGAGAGTCACTCGCCGCATATGGATCCGGTAAGCTCCGGGATCAAGTTCATCATTTCCTTTGCTATTTAGTAGAAGGAGAAGTCGCCTCTCCATCACTTATGCTCTGACCCTGGGTTGCTATTACTATTCCTGCAGGAATTACCTCCAACATTGAAACTTCTTGTTACCCGAATGTTGGCCTCCCTTTTCTTCTTTCTTACTAATGCGCTAAGCAGATACAATACGGCAAAACGTTGAAAAAACTGACAGCTAAGTAGAATGCGAGTGTTTGCGTGCGTGACAACAGATTTGGCGGATACGGCAAAGTAGATTTTGCTCTAAATTTTGACGTATGACGGATACGTCGACGGTGACGTGCTGTATTTGCTTGGCGCATAAGTAGTTTTCGTTCCTTTTCGCGTCGCGATAACGATAACTAACACCGCGGTTGTACTAGAACAAAACAAGATAGGGGGATTCGGTAAGACTTGCAAGGTGCACCGATTGCAAGAAATGCAACCGTGAGCACCCGGTAGCAGCCTGAGATAACAAAGCAGCTCTGCAAAAAAGTTCATCATGATCAAAAACTGACTGCCAGATGGCGGTGTTGGTCATGTATATGGTAAAGTGAATAAAAGGTGTTTAGAGGACAGAAGCGTATTGTTAGATAATGGTTAGCAGTGCGTGCCAAAATTTCTCTGATGAGTGAAGTCTAGCAGCTTTCGAAATGGATCTATAAGAAAAGCTATGGGTGTTGTCTATAAAAACTTTCCTTTTCTATTCAATTAAAAACTTTTAATAATTAAATAAATTATTGTTTAGGGTTCACTAATGCAGGGGGTAGGGCACTCACCACTTTGCACTCGCACTATTTCCTTTGGAAATAAGAACACGATATTGTTTAGTTTTAATATTTTAATAGTGAATTTACTCTAGGTTTAATTTAGTTATTTCAAATTTGGTTCTTTTACAATATGTATTTCACTTTTAGTTCACAATTTTAGTTTTTAGTATACACTCTAACTTTGACAATTTATGTACAGGAAGCTTTAAGTTTAATAATTTAGGAAAGAAGTCTTTATACCGCGCGCTCAACGACAACTGCTCTTAGAGGGCGCAGATGACCGCCCGCTAAGCTGTGCAGTGAGCGTACAAACATACATACATATGTGAAGGTAAGTAAATAAATAGAAAAGAGCGGTAGTTTTCCAATTTGTTTTTCAATGTTACATTAGGGTTGTTCGAATTTTATAGGTAAGTATAATTTAAGGTAAGTATAATTTAAGGCAAGTATAATATAAATGGTAAGTATCATTTAAGTTAAGTATTCAATTCAAGGTAAGTATAAATTTAACAATATATGTATGCCGTTTAGAGGTACGTATATTCATGGATAAAAGGTAAGTTTTAGAAAGTAAGTATGTATTATTCAAATTGTATCAAATTTTCATCCATGTCTTCAACATGGCGGCCGGCCTGCGGAGTTGACACATTTAAAAGCTCTTGCAGTTTTTGTAGAGTAACCTTTGCTTGGTTGACCAATTTTCTGATGTGGCGTTGGCTACCACTACGGCTCTGCAAACGAGTTACTGGCCGGTCAATTACACGCCGTCTAGTTCTAGCACGTTGTTCCTCGCGTCTTTGACGTGGTGGTGGCGGGGGCGTCGAGTGTTGGTGGCGTGACGACGTTGGAGCGGACGGGCGATGCAACAAAGTGTGATGCGATCGACCGCAGTGGCGGCAGCTGCCGGCGGAATTGCAATCACCAGTGGTATGCGACGTGGCCAAACAGTTTACGCAGTAGCGATGGGCGCGTGCTGACTCGTATCGCTCTGCGGGAGTCATAATCAAAAATGCGTGACATTGGCGCAAAGCGTGCTGGCGGCAGCATAGGCGACATTTTCCCAGTTCCATGATGATATCTGCGGAGAGAAACGTTAAAAAGGAGAAAAGGAACTCAGCATTATGGTAAATTGAGGTTGAAATGAGGATAATATAATTCTGGCTGGGAGGAAAGTTACAAGAGAATTAGGAGGGAGTCAATAAACAGATTTTGGTGATGTTTCGCGTTATTATTCCGTTTTGAGTACGGATATCGAGGACGCGAACATTTCCATCGGGTCCTGCGTGCAGCTTTGAAACGCGTCCGAGGCGCCACTCATTGGGTGGCAACAGATCATCTTTAACAACGACTAGATCGCCTTCTTTCAGGTTTGTTTGGGGGGTTTTCCATTTTTGTCGTTTGTGCAGTTGTTGAAGATACTCGTTCTTCCAGCGGTTGCTGAATTGATGATGTAAGACTTTGAGCAATTGCCATTTACGAGTTGGGTTTAGATTTTCGGCATTTGGTTCCGGCAGGGACAGTAGGGGGGCACCACGCAGAAAATGTCCTGGTGTTAATGCGAGTAGGTCCGTAGGGTCCTCTGACATGGGAGAGATAGGCCTGGAGTTGCGGACTCCTTCAATACGAACGATGAGGGTCGTGAACTCTTCGAAGGAGAACTTATGATTGCCGGCTACTTTTGTTAAATGGGTTTTAAAACTTTTAACTGCTGCTTCCCATAGACCACCCATGTGAGGAGCATATGGTGGTATGAATTGCCAAGAAAGGCCTAGGGGAGCATATTTTCCAGCGATGTCTTGACCTGCTTCTTTGATGAAAAGAGGGATTTCCTTTTGCATGGCTCTATGAGCGCCGATAAAGGTCTTTCCGTTGTCGGACATGATTTTGTGCGGCATTCCGCGGCGGCCAACAAAACGCGCAAAGGCTGCTCTAAATGCTTCGGTGGTCAAGTTTGAACAGACTTCAAGATGTATGGCTTTAGTTGAAAAACAAACAAAGACATAGGCTTTGGAGTAGGAGGCGCGTCGGAGGGTTGAAGTTTTGACGAGGAATGGGCCAGCAAAATCGACTCCGGTCGTGTGGAATGGGACAGTATACGTTGACCTTTCGGCTGGCAGTGCGGCCATGATCTGGGAATTCATTTTCTGCTTGTGGATCGTGCACGTCTTACAGTGGAAAATACACGACTTTATCTTTTGCTTCAAGCGCGGAACATAATATTCTTGCTGTACCATCCGAAGCATGAGTTGCTTTTCTGCATGGACTAGACGATTATGAGTGAATTCGAGGAAAAGGATACAAAATTTTGAGGCTTCAGGAATGATGATCGGATGACGTTCACTATAGCTGAGTGGGGCGTGACTTAGGCGTCCATTCACGCGCAATATTTCTTTCTCGTCTAACATCGGGTTCAATGGCAAGAGCGGACTCTTCTTACTTATCGGCTTATAGGCTTTTAATAATGATATTGTGTCGGCATAGTACATTTGTTGGGTTACGATGATAAGGCGTTCTTTGGCATGGCAAATCTCTTCTTGAGAGAGGGAATGGGTTGAAGCGATTTGTTGTTTTTTCGCTTTGTGGATGAAACGATACACATATGCAATGACCCGAAGAGCTCTGGCGAAGGAGGAAAAACGTTCCAATGGATCCAGGATATCCACCGTATGGAATGCTTCGATTCGCTTTTCTTCTGGTGGACTGATGTTTGGAGGTGGTGTATTGGGCCATGATGTGGGAGATAGAGATAGCCACTCGGGGCCTTTCCACCACAGCGAAGATTCCGCTAAATCTTGGGGTTTGCATCCACGGGTACCAAGATCTGCGGGGTTGTCCCTACTTGACACATGACGCCACGTGGCGTTGTTAACATTTTTCAGAATTTCGGCAGTCCGATTCGCTACGTAAGTCTTCCATGTGTGGGGTGGTTTTTCTAACCAGGCTAGCACGATTGAGGAATCTGACCAGAGGAACAGCTCGTGCGAGGGCAAATTTAAATGAGAGCATATCTGTCTAACTAGTTTGGAGAGTAGTACTGCTCCACATAGCTCTAGACGAGGAAGGCTGACTGTCTTTAAAGGGGCGACTTTGCTTTTTGCAACCAACAGATGGGTTGTATAAGTGTTTTCAGTGGACTGTACTCTAAGATAAACGCAAGCGCAGAAGGCTTTTTCTGAGGCATCGGAAAATCCGTGCATTTGGAAAGGTTTATCAGGAGAAAAGTCGACCCATCGAGGGATTTTTATATTACTTATAGCAGAAAGATTTTCCCTAAAGACGTTCCATTTATGGAAGGAGAGGGGTTTGACGTGTTCATCCCAGTCTATTCCTTCCAACCACAGTTGTTGGAGGAGAGCTTTGGCTAAAATCATTATTGGCGCTAGCCATCCTGCCGGGTCAAACAATTTCGCAATTGCCGACAATATTTGTCGCTTTGTGGTTGAATTAGCGGCTGGTAGGGGGTCATACGAGTACGAAAAGAGGTCAGTAAGAGCATTCCATTTTATACTCAGTGTTTTTGTCGAACTGGCATCATGGAACTTAAGAAAATCTGCGTCAAGAAGGTCAGATTTTGGAATAGACTTCAATATGTCTGGGTGATTGGCAGTCATTTTCTTCAGGGGGAAGCCGGCTGATTTTAATGCTTCGATAGCTTCATTCATGGAATTTATTGTGGACTGTAGATTGTATCCGCCCGAGAGGATGTCATCTACATAAGTCTCATGCAGAAGTACATTATGGGCGGTTGGGAATTCATCTTTGGTGTCTTTAGCTAGCTGGTGGAGGGTACGAATAGCTAGGTATGGTGCACAGTTGACACCAAACGTAACTGTTTTCAGTTTGAAATCTTCGAGCGGTGATTTTGGAGATCTGCGTACTATGATTCGCTGATAGTCCTGATCTTCAGGGTGTACGAGTATTTGGCGGTACATCTTTTCGATGTCGCCATTAAAAACGAACTTGTAGAGGCGCCATTGTAGTATTACAAGCATCAAGTCGTTCTGCAGGGTCGGACCAGTGTGTAGTACGTCGTTTAACGAACTTCCTGAATGTGAAAGTTTTGAGGCATTAAAAACGATCCGTACCTTTGTTGTTTTGCTGTCGGGCTTTATGACAGCATGATGGGGCAAATAAAATGAGTAGTATTTGCCATCCTTGATAATTTCGAGGGGTGAAGTGGGTTCCATGTGATTCAGAGTTAGATATTCTTGCAGTACTTCGGAATATTTTTCTTTTAATTCTGGTTTCTTTTCCAATGATCTTTCTATGCTAATATACTGCTGTTGAGCAGCGGGTCGTGAGTGACCGAGGGCTAATGTCTCCGGGAAATTTTGTTTGAATGGCAGTTTTACCATATATCGACCATCTTCTTGTCTAATGGTGGTCTTTTTATAGAGTTCTTCGCAGAACGTATCTTCGTCTGTTAAGGGTGTGGCGGAATTAACTTCTTCCTGCTCCCAGAAATTTTTAAGGAGTTCATTGAGGGAGTCATCAGGTCCTTCGATTATATAAGTGGAAAATGACGAAATTGTCTCAGTTATCGGGCCACTCAGTATCCATCCGAATATGGTATTTTGTGCTATGAGGCTACCAGCGACGTTGGTTTCGAGACCTTGAAGGAGGATTTGTGGAAGTATGTCACTACCAATCACCATATCTATTCTACCTGGAGCATAGAAGTTGGGGTCCGCTAGTGTAAGAGAGGAGAACTTTTGAAGCTCGTCGATCTCTACTTTAGAAGAAGGCAGGAAGTGGGTTAATTGCGGAAGAACTATCGCTTGGGTTCTGATTTGGGTTTTTAAATCCAAGGAACAAATTGTTAGAGAACAGGTTTTATTCGAGTTTTGGACTATTCGTCCGCCCATACCTAATATTTGGTAACTTATTTTCTTGGTTGGTAAACCGAGTAATTTCTGAATTTTGGAAGAAACGAAGGATTTTTGGGAACCCTGGTCTACCAACGCCCGGATTTTGAAGGTTTCTCCTCTATGGAGAACCGGAACTATCGCTGTAGGCAATAGTGTTCTCTCTTTGTTAGCAGAGAAGTGCGAAAGAACTGTGGTTTGATTGGATGAAGAAGTTTCCGCCCGCAAGTCTTGCGATTGCATTGCCTGTTTGGAAGTCGAAGGTTTTTCTTGGTCATTGTTTATTTGAGGAGTGACCTTGGTAAGATTCCTTCGATGAGAATGGCGGGCATTGTTGGAGTTGGATGGACGGTTTTGATAATGAAGCAGGGAGTGGTGTCGCTTCTGGCAATATACACATTTAAAATTGCTAGCACACTCAGACTCTATATGGGAAAAGGCCAGACAGTTTTTACAGTAGTTATTATCAGTTACAAATTTATTACGTTCTGCCACCGATAATTGCTTGAATTTTACGCAATTCATCATCGAATGGTTGGAATTGCATAACTTGCAGGACACCTGCCGCGCTTGCTCGCTATGATAAGAATGAGACTTGTTTCTAAAGGAATTATTTTGGGGTGTTGACGCTCGTTGGTTGAAGCTCGAATTTGAGTTCCGAGGCTTACTCGGTCTGTAGGTACCGAGCCGTTCTACAACTTCGTATCTGGCCGTGAGGAATTTATCCATCTCCGACCATTGGGGTAATTCTTTCCTAGACTCAAGAGATTGTTCCCATAGCGCTAGAGTTTCATCGGGAAGTTTAGATGAACATAAATATATAAGGATAGGATCCCAATTGCTAGTGGGTACATTGTTGGAGTTAAGGGTAGACAGGCAGTTATTAATTGTGGTTTGAACTTCCTGAATTCTTTCCCCACTTTCATAGAATACAGGCTGAATATTGAAAAGGGTTTTTAGTTGATTGTCCACGAGAATTCTACGGTTCTCGTATCTGGACTTAAGGGCCCCCCAGGCTAGTTCGAAGTTTTGGTCATTAAGAGGGTATTTTTGAATAATGAGAAGGGCTTTTCCACGGGTTTTTTGTCTCAAGTGGTATAATTTTTGTACTTCAGAGAGTTTGGGGTGATTTATGTACACTGCCGTGAACATATCTCTGAACGATGGCCAAGTGTCGTATCCTCCGTGGAACACTTCTGTATCGCATGCGGGGACTTTGAGGTAGGATTCGGATCTCGCCGGTGCTGCTGCTACTGTCTCGTTCGTTTGCATTATGGGGCCTGGTTCCAGTATTGCGAGACGCTCATTTATTCTCGTCCTTGTGAGCATATTGTCCTCCATTACTTTGTCGTATTTTTCGGTCAGAGCTGCCAGGGACCGTTCATCCGTGAGATTCAGGTGCGCTGCTTCATATGCCCGTTCCACTGCTGCTACATGCCTGTTGAGTTCCTCCAAGTATGTCTGCAAACTTGGTTTCGTGTGGTTTGTCTCATCGGTGTTCCACCATTTTTCGCAGAGTTTTTCGAGTTTTGTTAACTCGAACAGGGATTTTTTCAAAATCTGAGAAAATTCTTCTTCTTCCGCTTGAGATTTTGACCGTGTTTTAGGTCCTTGTGGGGGTGCTGGTAGATTCAGACTTTTTTCAACTTTATCTTCCGCCATTTTTATGAGGTTATTCTATAAAAAACCGTGTCTTAGGAAATATTTTTTCTTGAAGAAGGTGTATATTAAGGAGTACACAGAAATATTTTGGAACAAGTGTATTAGAAGTACACTGAAATATTTAAGAAGAAGTGTATAAGGAGTACACAAAAATATTTTGGAACAAGTGTATTAGAAGTACACTGAAATATTTAAGAAGAAGTGTATAAGGAGTACACAGAAATATTTTGGAACAAGTGTATTAGAAGTACACTGAAATATTTAAGAAGAAGTGTATAAGGAGTACACAAAAATATTTGAAGGAAGTGTGTTTAAGCCGTACACTAGAGGTGATAATAATGTTAATAACTAATTGTAGTGCATTTAACACTAATATGGGTAATACTAATGGAGTTTTTATTTATTTTACTCTAAATAAATAATTTGCTTCGATTTGTATGTGTTTTTTTTCCACTGTATTTTTGAGACCGTTTTTATAAGTTGCGGCCCACTGTGCCTTTTGTTAGCAGCTGCACTTATTGGAATGTACCTGTCTCAGCGCATCTGAGTACAGGTACATAGATTTATGAACAATGCAACTGTTACTTGTGGTTGGTTATTAAACAAACAAAAATGGGGTGAGAATGTGTGGGAATGAGCAAAAGTGATATTTGGCAGTGGTTTCAATGTGATTGAATTTTTGTTGTCGTCTTATAGCGGGGTTTTTATACGGCTGTGAGGTTTGTGAACTTATAGCGGGGTTTATGTGGTAAATGGATAAGGCGAAAAGGCGTGATATATATGTGTATAAATATTAAGTAAGTTTATGAGGATACATATATAATATATGAAGTATATAAATATGTATTTGATTTGTATGCATTAGCGGATTAGAGGGGTTATGTATGTAAATCTGAGTTTTTTATGACAGCGTAAATTGAGACCATAAGAGGTTTCTCATATACTACCTTAAATATCCGTTTGTTCTGGTAACTGACTACCTGTTTTGTGCTATGGGTTTATTGCTTCTTTCCTCGATAACGGGGGTTTCTGATGCCGGCTGCTAGTTTTTGCTGTTGCGGTTGTTCTTGCTGCTGATGTGGTCAACTGTACCTGGCGATGATTTTCGATTTTTCTAATTTTTCGAATTAGACCCTTTAATTTAAATTTTTCCTTTTTTTTTTTGGGTATATGTATATATATTTTTCCAATTTTTAAAATTAGACCCTTTTGTGTTTTTTAATTTAAAATTATTTTTTCTTTTTTAGGGTATATGTATGTATATATTTATTTTAGTTTTATTTTTTCAGGTCTTCAACTTTTCACCATTAACTCTATGTCCTTTATTTTTCTCTAATATTTCTCGAAATTTTTGTCTTTTAGGTTTTTTTTCAGAAAATATTATTCGCTTGTTTATTCAATAATTTTTTTCCTCAGCTTTTTTTTTTTTCGTATTTTCTTTCTTTTTTTTCAGCTTTTTCACACACACTTTGCAAAAATATTTTTAATTTTTATTTTCAGGTTTTTTCAAGCCCTACTGTTTCACCTTTTGTCCTTTTCACCGTTTATTATATAGATTTTTTTTTTTTTATTTTCAGGTTTTCCGGAGCACCACTTTATAAAACTAATAATCTTTTTGTAGTATGTAATAACTTTGTTGTTTTTCAGGTTTTTTATTATTTTTTCTTTTATTTTCAGTTTTTTCGGAGCAGCCACTTTTAATGTAGCAATATACCGCTTTTTATTTGCCTTTATCTAATTTTATATAAATTTTCTATTTTCAGGTTTTTTCCTGTTTTTTCCAAATATTTTAAACCCTTTTTTTCAGGTTTCCGGCTTCACTTTATTTTTACTTATTTTGTTTGCTTATTCAGCACAATTTGCCAGTTTTATTAATTTCTTTGTCACTTTCAAATTTGTTTCTTTGGTTTTTAGGAGCACCCTAGTGAAGCTGGCTGTGAACTGCAAGTGAGTACAGTTGAATGTGTTTAATATTTTTTGCAATACTTTGTCTTTTTTACAAGGGTAATTCTTTACAAGTTTTAATTTTTTGAAAAAAATAGCGTTTTTCACAAAAATAAATAGGTTCTTTCGCTGGTTCACTTTTTTTGCACCGAGAGGACCATGTTTAGGGTTCACTAATGCAGGGGGTAGGGCACTCACCACTTTGCACTCGCACTATTTCCTTTGGAAATAAGAACACAATATTGTTTAGTTTTAATATTTTAATAGTGAATTTACTCTAGGTTTAATTTAGTTATTTCAAATTTGGTTCTTTTACAATATGTATTTCACTTTTAGTTCACAATTTTAGTTTT
Source organism: Merzomyia westermanni (assembly GCA_949987695.1). Lineage (NCBI taxonomy): Eukaryota > Metazoa > Arthropoda > Insecta > Diptera > Tephritidae > Merzomyia > Merzomyia westermanni. Next base: position 43,347,560 of record OX465291.1, on the reverse strand, counting down.
TAGTATACACTCTAACTTTGACAATTTATGTACAGGAAGCTTTAAGTTTAATAATTTAGGAAAGAAGTCTTTATACCGCGCGCTCAACGACAACTGCTCTTAGAGGGCGCAGATGACCGCCCGCTAAGCTGTGCAGTGAGCGTACAAACATACATACATATGTGAAGGTAAGTAAATAAATAGAAAAGAGCGGTAGTTTTCCAATTTGTTTTTCAATGTTACATTAGGGTTGTTCGAATTTTATAGGTAAGTATAATTTAAGGTAAGTATAATTTAAGGCAAGTATAATATAAATGGTAAGTATCATTTAAGTTAAGTATTCAATTCAAGGTAAGTATAAATTTAACAATATATGTATGCCGTTTAGAGGTACGTATATTCATGGATAAAAGGTAAGTTTTAGAAAGTAAGTATGTATTATTCAAATTGTATCAAATTTTCATCCATGTCTTCAACAATTATTAAAAAAGGAACAATAATTTTCGCTATAGAAAAATTATTAGTGGCCTTGAGCTCATTCATATTCATGATACTTGTATGAATCTTTAGCTAAAATATGTAAGATTACGAGATCACCACATTACTGAGTTTTGGTATGCAAATACATTTTTCGAAACCCAATTAGATACAATTCCTCTCTCCTTTTTATAATCGAAATAAGAGGTTGAATTTTCATTCTCTATAATATTTTCATCAAAATACAGGGTGGCTAATGAAAGCCGCTACCAAAAAAAAATTAAATAACTTTTTTTCTATTTAATGAATCTGGTTAATTTTTTTTTTATTTTGCAGATTGACTTTTACATTTAACAAAAATGGATAACTGGGACACTGAAACAAGAATTTGGATTGTCCGCCGCTATCACGCACTGGAGTCCGTAGTTTCGGTTCAAAGAGAGTATAGGCGCACGTTTGGCGGCAATCCTCCGAGCAGATGGACCATAATAAGACTCTTAAACAATTTTGCCGAGCATGGGACAGTCAACAGAAGACCTTACCATCGAAACCCTTCAGTTCGAACGGAGGAAACAATCGCTGCTGTAGCTGCTGCCATACAAAACAATCCACGTGTTTCGACAAGAAGCTTATCTGCTCAAATGGGTGTAAGCAGACAGTCATTACAGTCAATTATGCACAAAGATTTGGACTTATTCCCATATAAAATTCAAATGTCCAACAAACTGAACGCTGCAGACTTGCCGATTCGCTTGGAATTTTGCCAGAAGATGCTTCAAATGGTGGAAGAGGATGGAAACATGTTGAACTGTCTTTTCATGTCTGACGAGGCCCATTTCGATTTAAACGGCAACATAAACAAACAAAATTGTCGAATATGGAGTGCTTCCAACCCACAGATACTCCATGAGACGGAATTGCATCCACTTCGTGTCACAGTGTGGTGTGCAGTTTCATCACGCTGCATTGTCGGGCCCTACTTCTTCGAAGAAAACGGTCACACCGTTACGGTTACTGGAGACCGTTACTTGAGCATGTTGAGAGAGTTTTTCTATCCAGAATTACGCCGAATGAGAATTTCTTTCAACTCTGTGTGGTTTCAGCAAGATGGTGCAGCTCCTCATATAGCCCAACCTGTTATGACAGAATTGCGACGAAAATTTCCCAATAAGCTGATATCCAGAAACTCCACATTCCGTTGGCCACCCAGGTCGCCTGACCTTACTGCACCTGACTTTTTCTTGTGGGGTTATTGCAAACAGGAAGTCTTCAAAGCAAAACCAACAAATTTGAATGAACTAAGGCAATCCATTCGAGAAATAATTGCGGCTATTCCTGTCTCAACTCTCCAAGCAGTAATGAACAACTTTTTGGTAAGATGCCGCACATGCATCGACGAGCAGGGGGGGCATTTAAATTCCATTATTTTTAAAACTAATTAAGCTATGTTTAATAAAATTTAATGAGCTTTAACATGAATAAAAGAAAAATGAATTCTATACACTGAAAAAAAAATTATTTGAGTTTCTTAATGTAGCAAAATTCATCAGCCACCCTGTATATATAGTTTCGAAAGTAGTAGAGTCCGAGAGGGCGACGATAGATATTAAGGTGGTTTTGATAAGGAATCGGCTTCGGCCAAAACTAAGGCATAGGTCGAACACTACAGCTTAGTATACATTTTACGCGTTGTATATCATTTTCAGAGTGTATTTTGTTGTTGTGATTTTGCAATGCATGCATTCCTTGCATTTCATATACTCCATGCTCGCTTCGCACGATTGAGCGAATCCCTCTGATGTATATTATCAGTTCGTTGAACTAAAGTTTGGGTCGCATCGGAAGTTAAAGAATTACAATAGAATGGAAGTAAGAATATTTTCCTATTATTTTTTCATTACCTTGAATGCTCTTCAAAAGTACTTCAAGTGAAGTGAACGGAAATAAAGTTAGGGGAAATATATTGTTAAAAAATAAGGAATTTTTGGCCATCATAGTTCATCGTGCATCATTTTGAGACACACTGTAAATGCTGATTGAGGTCATATGTATATTAAGACATCGAAACATATTAAAACAATATTAAAATGTTCATTTAAAACTTATATACATTTTACAAACTAAATTAAAAAAAATATTAAACCATACATCAAAGACTTTTGTGAATGTGTGGGTGGAGCTTAATTGTGCAAGGATAAAAGGCCCATAAATACCAGCTTCATTCTAGCTATTTATTTACACTATGCTGCAAAAATCTTTTTTTACTTTTCTTGAATCCAATTTTGATGAGAGACTATAAAGTGAGAAAGAATTAAATCTTCCAAGGAAATTAAAAAAATGTGATTGAAATTACTACGGGTAAAAAGTTTTTTTTAGTAAAAACTGTTTTTCGAAAGCAGGGTGTCGATAGGCATACTAGCGTCCATTCGCATACATGACCTGGCCAGCTGAAGCTTTGTTCTTATATCATTATTAAATTTCCTTCAATAATCACCTTGGCACATATATCTTCGAAAAAACTTTTCTCTCGAGTACTCCAAGAATCAGCTGATCTGGTTTTACAGCGTACATGGTTTCGATACATAGAGGACTTTACTTCTTCAGTGCAAAGTAGCAAGTGTTGCTAGACATATCAGCATTAAATCCGTGCTATTTTGTACTGTCAAAAGCTTCCCCAAAAACAGAAGATAAGTTGTTGTGTCTTGATTATTTTAAAGAAGGGATTATCAAATACTTGGCGCAGTGTAAAAATCTGGTCGATCAAGTGTAAAACTGCACTGAAACACTATAGTCAGTTTGCCGACGATTTACTGCAGTTAAGGCCGTGGATAGAACAATATATCATAGGTAAGCACATTCATTTCTTCCTTGCTCTACCTGGAGTTAAGACAGCGAAAGGGTGACTTCAAAATACGAGTTAATCAGCAGCCAATTCTAAGCTACGCGTCGCCAATATGGTCTCCGGGTTTAGCAGAACGTCTCCTTGTACACTCCCGCTTGCGAACAACGTTATATTAACAAAAGAACTACATGTATCTGTTTAAGAATGCAATAGAAGCAAATGAGTCTGGCTCAACTTTGGTTTGGATATTGTAACAGGCTAGACTTTTACCTATCCAAACTAAAGCCCCAGTTTCGGAAATTCATGTGTGATTAGGAAGGGCAAAGTACTGCTACAACAACAATATACTGAGGTATTCTGTATTTAAGTCCATTTGTCTGGTTTAGCCTCCCCGATTGTCGCCAAGAACACAAGATCGTGATTGAGCGCCAGTTATAGAATTAGGTCTAGAATTATAAAACACAACTTGACGCTGTCTGCATTGTTGGTGGGTACTGTGTAAATAGTGAGTGCTATGTGTGCCCGTCTTTACGTTTCAAATCGCTCCCATAGAAATTTAAGCAACATGGTAAATACAGAGAAATCTCTCCTAACGGACACCTCTATTAGACGGACACTTCCTTTGGGCGAACATTTTCTTATGCACCAAGTTTAAAATAAAATTTTTAGAACAAATGTCCCTCCCTCCCGCGGACAGTCATTTGCTATAAAACTGAACCAAAAACATCTGTTGAGCGGACGCGAGCCTTTTGTCAACGGACAAAGAGATTTCATTTCATAACAAATCAAACAAAAACCTCTCTTAGGTGGACGCGAACTCCTCATAGGCGGACAAGATATAGGTTTATATAACAATATAAAACGAGCCAACGAAACGTTCGTTACATTTATAAAGACGTTTAAAAGTGTCGTATTGGTTGTGTACATCCTCAAAAGGGGATTCCCCGTGTTTCTTTAAAATATTTTTTTAAAGTGCATGCTTAGTTTGGTTTGCTCAGTAAATTATGTTGACTGGTAGTGCAAACACGTAAAATAATGGTGAGGTCAAACCTGAACACAAAAGATAAAATTGAGTTCATACACGTGATGGAGGAAAACAATTTGTCTGTACTCGCATTAGCCGAAAGGTAATCGTCAAACATATGTGATTAAAATTTATTTTTCGTGTGTCATTTTCTAGCGAATAAAACTGGACTTAGTTTGTAAGGTTTATGAAAATTAATCCGATTTCTGTTATCAGGTTTAAAATTGGGAAAACTCAGGCGCCGCGCTCATTGTTAAAAATAAAGAAGATATCCGAGCGAAATCGATGTTTGGAAGCAATGTTGAAAGTAAAAGATCCTTTATGAAAGTAAATGGAAAAAAAAATTGATGAAATGTGTTTCGAGCAGTTTTACAAGGCGCGAAGCCAAAATATTCCCATATCTGTGCCAATAATACAAGAAAAGGCTAAAGAAATCGCTTTAAAACTCGGTGTCAATGATTTTGTGGCTTCTAACGGCTGGCTACTAAAATGGCGTATTCGACATAACATAACTTTTCGGTACATTTGCGTTGAAAGTGCTTTGACAGCTATTTCTTATTTGAAAAGATTCTGCAGCGAAGACCTTATTGCGTTCGAATTGTTGCAAAAATTGGAGAATCATATACAAAATAGTTTTCTTTAAAAAAAAACATAAAAATTTACGTCAATCGACCATTTTCCAGTTTTTTAAGTGACCAATCTTGCATTTCTAGTTGTATGTAATTTATTCTCCGAAGTGGATTTTTTTTTGTTATTACTGTTTGTAAATGTGATTTGTATATGTATGTATATGCCACTCAACGGCAGTAAATTTTTGTCCGCCCAACAGAGGTGTCCGCATAAGGGAGTGGGTAGGTATTTCATAAACCTTTTAATGCTCAACATTTTTTTATTTAAATAAAATATATTTATATAACATTGATCAAACAAGATATGTGTATATTTATTACTTTCAAACTTTATATATGTACGTACGAGTTTATACATATGCATATACATACATATACAAATCACATTTACAAACAGTAATAACAAAAAAAGTGTGGCAGTAAATTTTTGTCCGCCCAAGGCAGGTTTCACTGTAGTAGGAATTTCGATTTAAGAGCGGCATTTATGTGGATATTTAAGGTAGTAGGCTAGGCCTATGTAAAGGTAAGTCCACATAGCATTTTTCTCAATTTCAAAATCATCTAATATTTGCATCCAGAACTAGGCCTCGAACAGCTTACTCGCTCAGACTGACTTGGTTTTGTGCACATTAGTAATTTGATAAAAACTTTTTTCTTTGTTGCACTGTGTTATATGTTGCCCGGGGTCTATGTGCACATTTTACGGTTAATCATAATTTCGCAGCTTTTGCATTGTGGCCGCCATATTATTGCTTTATTATTAGCTGTATACATACATATATACGAGTATATACGTATGGAAGCTTGTATATATTTATCCCATCATTATTGTTATATTTATTTACATTGCTTCAGTGTGGCCTTAAATGAGCAAGAAAACATGAAATAACAATTTCAAAATTTTATGTTATTGTTGTTGCATTCGCCCGAGTATAATAATGGTGGTGGCTCTTGTGTGGGTAACGACATACAACCATACACTCAATTTTCGTGGGTAATGCCGTCTGCAATGTTAAGAAGTTGATGATGGTGGTGGTTGTGGTGGCGGAAGGCAATAAATTCCCTGCAGGGAAATCAATAACTATGTACAGTAATCTCTAATTCAGAACTAGTGCCTCGGTGACAAATAGTAACTAGTTCGATTATAACTATATCTGCACAACTTTGCATGGTAGGTATAAGTATATCCTTGTTTTTGTTTTTATTTTAATGTCATGAGTGAGTTTAACTATGATAGAGTTCGGCTCACATGCTATATGCCCAAAGTTCAATGCTTGGAACACGAAAGGAACATTTTTTAGTTGTGTAGGTTGTTTTTTGTAGTTTGTGACAGCAAAAGACTCCCCGAGGGCTTAAGGGAGTGCTATCCATGTCGACCGACTGCCTTTTACCGAATTGTTTGAATCTATAAAAAGTTTAGGTTTCAGTCGCCTGTCACGTCAGGGTACCTTTCTGCGGGTATATTCTAAGCTCTCTAACACTCTGGGAGGGCTTGACTATTTTTAAAATAACGTGTATACGATATCCATTGCTCCTAGGATTCCGTTGACACAAGTCAAGCCACAGCGTAAGCAATTCTTTGCAAAAAGTTTGATTCTCACCGATTTGTAGGTATATAGTAATATCTGCACAGAATCGAAAGAGCTAAAACGGCTAATGAGAAGCATAAGGGCTCATCACAGCTATCCGAGGAAAAAAACAGCGGCGGAGTATGACTACCCTTAATCATTTGAAGAACAAAAGTGTCATTTACCACTGTTTCTGTAATATCAAGAGTCATCTGGCCAGACTATAAAGAAAATAGGACGGGGGAGTCTTCTATGTAGACCTAGGGTGGACATTTGGACAAAACTATCAATTCAGGTATCCAGCTCTAGCTGGGAGGTGCCTGATCGGCGACCTGGAAAAAAGCAAGAAGCTAACCTCCGTTCACTACACTTTACCGATCTATTTGCCACTGAAGCAACATGATCTCGCAAAAGTATGAAAAATCATCAGAACCCCAAAACTGTTTCCTGCCCTCGGTTTCCCATGGAGTCTTGCGCCCTCTTTTTACCGATAACTGACACTAATTGGAAAACCCAAGGAAGGCCAAGTCATCCTCCACCAACTTTTTCATCTTCAGTCCTGGCCTTCCCCTTTATCTGCTACCGAATTCTAGTGTCGATAGGAAGCCGCTTTTGCGCCGTAGCTCCTTTAACCACCGTAAAACATAACTCAGCCAGCGAAACCTTTGGGATTTAATTTGCAACAATATGCAGATATCTGCGTAAAGCTCTTAAAGGAAGTTTTTTCTTGAATACTCCAAGGGCCACCTCATCTTCTTTAGACATAGTTCATGATTCCGGTACGTACATCGTGGTATAATGAGCGTGCTCTTTGTTCGTCGAGAGAGAACTTTACTTCTCAGTTGCCTACTCAGTGAGAAGTGGCACTTGTTGGTAAGAGTGATTCTCCGTTGTATATGTATATCGACTGATTGTGAGGCTAAGCTTATCTTCTCCAACATTAAGTTAGAAAATCGGTCGATAGGGAGTAGTCTTGTCTTAAGACTCCTTTTTCCAGATTTTTTCGGAAAGGTCTTTCGCATTACTGACGACGTTTAAATAAAAATAAATTTAAATTAAATTAAATTAAATTTAAATAACCCCCGCCGAAAAAAAGTCCTGGATACTGCCTCAGTAGTTATATTCGAAAGCTAGGCCTTTCCTGACTAGTTCGATATATTGCGCTAAAGGGTGTGTCGTGATGTAAGGGTAAGCTGGCGTATGTACGTTTGTATTTTTGAATCACTCAAGCGTATTCAGTGGGTGGTGGTGAAAAGCACCGTTACGATTATGATGTTATTTATTATCATGTGCACACACATACATACCCACAAGCACATACACATCTATACTTGATACGATAAAGGCATTATTGGAATCCTTTTTGCAGCATATGGGGTGTAAGGGTGCGTATGTATATATCATGTGGCTCAATCTAAACGGCTGAAGCACTGAGATTTAACGATGGCCAATTTTAGAACTCAGTCGAAAAGGATATTCAGCTGTGTGAGCATGTACGGTAAACGCGAAACAGATTGAACGGCATTTTAATAAGTTACATTATTACATGGCAAAATGCCGACGGTAAAAGCTAACGAAAAATTATAAAACAAAAGAAAAGTGATGACAAAGAGTCTAAGTGAGAAAAGCATACAAATATTTTATATAAATAAATCAAAAACTTAAAAAAAAGGACTGAGAGAAACTCGAACATAAAAAGTGGTGATAAAAAGCAAGGACATTTTGTTTGTAGAGGAATCGAAAAAGAAATTTAGGATAAATCTAAGAAAAAAGTTTGGGTGAGTGTTAAGTAAAATACGTTTTGAAAATCACTTTAAAAATTGCACGAAAATTGTAATTTAAATTTAAATATGTTTAAATGGGGATATGTGGATTTCGCCAACAAGCAGAGCCTGTATTGCCTTCAAATTTGGGACACCGACTAAAGCTTTATGCCAGTAAGCCTAATTCGCATGTATTCTATACTATGAACCTAGAAAAAGTTCACCATATAAATGCGTCCATGCATAATTACAATTTGGTATGGATTGTGTGCCGTCGGCATTTTTGCCTGTTTTTTTTGACGAACGGCTTGAGTGAGGCTACTTTGTTTCGGTATCGTTTTCGTGACCTACCAAAATCCACCAGAAGCTTCTTCGTTTTGCCAACTGACGGCAGTTGAAGACATCAAGACATCAAAAAACGTTCTCGTCTTGGTACTTCCAGCACCGGTGGGTGGCAATAAAAATACAGTCTGATTCGGAGAATCTTTATTTACTCGCTTAAAACGGCCTAGTCAAAGTATTACCAGCTGGGTTTTAATACGCTTATTCTTATTACGTACTCCCTGTCACATTTCGCGTAAAGGTGCAAAAATCAAGAGAAGATGTTGTAAGCACCCAGGCTTGCACAATATATAACAAATTGGGCACAATAAGCCATTTTCAACAGTTCATCTTACAATTACCCTAGTTACTTACCGTTGGCATGCGGAAGGGGCTACAAATCATCCGGAGAACTTTTCTCTCCGCTACTCCACTACTCCAAGGCCCATTTCACCTTCTTCCAAGACATAAATCCGTAAAGGTATGATGAGAGAGCATGATCTTTGTTCTTCAAGGAAACACTTTACTTCTCAGTTACCTAATCAGCCCAAAGTAGCGGATAGGCAACTCCCTTTTACAATGTCAAAAGATATTTTTTTAAATCTGCAAAGTGATGAGGTGTGTCAAGTATAATACTGGATCTTCTCCAGAAGAAGATTTGGTCGATAGTAGACTTACCAAGTCTGGAGCCGCATTGATAAGTTTCAATCAGCTTGTGCTGGGTTTCAGTCTAAGATAAATAAAAAATACTTTAGCCCACATATGTGGACATTATCACTTAAAAGGTTAAGGAGAGCATATTCAATAAATTACAGAGAAAAAAGTTAGAAAAGAGAGAGCCCTGCATACGTGCTAAATTGCTCAAGGAAAAAAAAAATTAACCAATAGGGAGAGGTAGAACAGAGGGATAGGGCGATGGGAAGGAAATGGAACTGAAGTAAGCATGGAGAAGGAGACTAAAAAGGTGTAGTAGAGGTATAGGCAGTGCAGTGAGGGAGTGGGATGGGCGACAGATACGCAGCGGGAGATATGGCGAGGAATAAGGAAAGGTAAGTGGATGTATTGAGAGGGCAACGTCTGCGATTTTGATAGTAATGTTATAAAGATTACCCTAATTAGTGAGCTGTGTTGCGGTTCATTACGTAAATGGGCGCGACGCGCATTCTTGGGATTGTTACAAACCCGGGATCTATTGATTTTGCAATCCCGAGATTAACCCCGGGATTTTAAAATTTGCTTTACCGCTACAGTTTAGGTTTAAAAAAAGGAAATAGTTTGGGAAACTACATAAACCTAAAATATATTGCAAATAATTAGACTTTTAAAATGTTTTTTTGTTTTTTTTTTAAACGAAAGCTTTTTCATTCATAACAAAGCAACATTTTTTTCGAAACACTGAAGTTCCGTAGCAAAATTTTTTTAATTGCTAAAGATCCTGTTTTAGGAAATTTTATAAATGGATAATCTCGTTAAACACAAGTTTTATGAAAAATCCGTATTTAGTCCTAGAAGATTTTGCATTTACCCCCGGTTTTTGGTAACAACAACAATTTTTATTATTGCTTTTTTATACCAACAATTTTTGTTGATTTACGGCCTGTTCATTTTCAAGTATTCTTGAAACGAGCTCAAGGCCAATAATAATAATTTTTCACAGATTTTTTATGAAAATTATTATTGTTTTTATTTTATTTTATTATATAATAGTAATTTTTAATTAAATATTAAAAGTTTTTTAATTGAATAGAGTAGGAAAAATGTTTAGAGACAACCGCCATAGCTTTTCTTATAGATCCATTTCGGAAGCTGCTAGGATTCTTCATCAGAGAGCTAACCATTAAGCGAACAATACGCTGGTTTTGATGTCATCTAAACTCCTAGTTCTATTCTTCTTTGCCATATGCATGAACCACTTCCGCCAATTGACAGTTAGTTGTTTTAATCTGCAAATTAAGCAATTTGTCAACTCTTACACCTTTTGGGTTTTCTAGCAGCTTAAGTTGCAGTCCAATTTCGTATTCACCAAAATAGGTGGCAACGTAAGTACGGCGAAAATGCAAATGTTTTGTAAAATTTTGTTTTGGACAAAAAATATCACAAAGTTGCAAGAATTAATAACACAATATAAGCTTTTTACACAAGCATTGTTTGTTTTTGATATTGTTGCATTTACGCTAGAGTCGCGGTTACGTGAACTGCATTGCCGACGGTTACGATTTTCGGTGAATAATCTTTCAGCGGTGGAATTCACTAACTTCTATAACGGCATTCGCAATTTTATCTTAACGATGACCATAACGATTTCGGCATTCACCAACCATTTTATAACGATATTCGTTTATTGTATCGCTAAATAAACAAATTATTATTAGGTTGATATTATTATTATAAAATAAATGTCATTTGAGTATTTTGTCGCGGGATGAGCAGTCTTAAGCCCTAATCGTTATAGCCAAGTTAGTGAATATCACAGTCGATAATGCAGTTTACAAAATCGTTAATTATAATCTCGAAAATTCGCATCGTTATAAGTTAGTGAATTCCACTAATGGTACAAAATTACCGGTTACGCTCAGAATGTATAGGTTAAAAGTATTGAATATATAAAAATTTAAAAATTTCGAGAATAGATGCGGTAGATCCACAGTTTTTGCTAATTGCTAGAAAGACTCATTTAAGGGACACAACCAATAAAGGAAAGGAAAGTACTTTAAAATATTTAAATTCAGTCAAAAAAGTTTAGATAGTTTTCATAAATAAATAACAAATAATTAGCTTGTAATAACAATATCTAATCCGCAATTATAAGACAGAAATCCAGGTATTTTTGACACCTTAAAAGTCATCGAATCTCGTGATTGACATCCCTAGTACAAACATAACTATTCAGAATGTTTATGTTAAGAATTTACTAAGTATATTTATTATCAAGTAGCAGGAATTGTCACATTAAACACTTACAAAGACCAATCTCCCCTGTAGGGAAAATCTCTAGTTATGCACCGGTGCGCTTATAGTGCATTCGGCCCCTCCATCAGTTCGTTTCAAATCTCTTTTGCAAGCAATGAACTGAGATGTCCTACGGAAATGGCCATCTGCTAGTTAAGTTTTCTAAAGTTTTTAACCAGTTTAATTGGTTGGAGTTAAGATAGGGCGTTCTTGAACCAAATTTTAAAATAGTGAAATTGATATAAGCTGCTGTCTGTACATCTGCAAAAGTGCAGCAGTTTTAATTAGAGCCAGAACCGAAGCCAAACGAAGAATTTTTTAAAGTTTTGCCTATCAGTCTTTATGTTTGTATGCACATCACTAAATAACTTCTACATGGAATTGAAATGTTTTCTCATCGATGTTTTGCTGGAAGTCTATCTTAAAGTATGAAACATTCTCCGTTGCTGCTGTATATGCTGTTTTTAAAGTATCCATGACAATAAATAAGCTCAAGGCCAAGAATAATAATTTATGAAAATGCTTATGGTTTTTTTATTTTTCAATTGAATTGAATTGTTGGCACACAAAAATAAAAACAAAACCGAGAGCGTGAGATTAATTATTAAAACATAGAAGACAATCTTTCTATTTTAAAAATTCTTTATTGAATGAAAATTTTCTATTTTTTACATGATTAGAATTTTCTTTTCAAAGTCTATTGCTACAATAATTACAATATATTAACGTGATAAATAATCATAGTATATAACTCACGCGTTAAGTTGTCGATAATACGGGCAAACAAAAATCCATCATGATCAACTACTGACTACCAGATGGCGGGGGTTGTTGATAGATATGGTCAAGTGAATAGAAATAGGATTTTAGCTGACAAAAAAACTAGCGCTCTGTTAGCTCAATGGCCAGCAGAGCGTACCAAAATTTCTCTGATGAAACAGTATAGCAGATTCCGAAATGGTACTATAAGAAAAGCTATGACGGTTGTCTCTAAAATTTTCCTCTAAAATTCAATTAAAAAAAAAATTTTGTAATGAATTAAATTGTAAATAAAAAAAAAAAATTTATAATTTTTATAAAAATTATTTTTTTTTTTAAAAATCCTTGGCCTTGAGCTCATTCATAGTCATGGATACTTTAAAAATGTACAGGCCGAATTCAATTGAATTCTTGTTACACAAAAATCAAAATATACTGTTTTTATATTTTGAATAGGTGGGAAAGCCTTGCACAACCACAGGCATCCAATTTTGTATCAGTTTTATTGAAAATCCAACCTAACTTAATTGCCGGATTTTAAACTAGTGAATCTGGTTAATATGTAACTAGTTTCTTTTCGGCACTGTACATCCTAGTTTTAACTGGAAATATCGCTCACTAATTTTTGATTGCCTTGCAGGGTACCTATTAATTCATTGCCATTTATGTTTGTCAGGCATATACATATATATAGTTTAAATATCTTATAGTTATCTCTTATTTACACTTTGGCCAAAAACAAGGTGAACGTGTCAGGCATCTTCATTTATCCAATTCCTGCACTGAATGAAATCCCATTCATACATTCACTTATTTACTTGATAGTGTGTGCTACATTCATATGTATAACGTAGTGCACTTAATCATTTATTTCAGTCGCTGCATTCACATTACCGGTCACTTCATAACGGGATTTAATTACAATTGAATTCGTGCAAACTTGAGTGTCACACAAGCCGTAAGGTATTTGCACCTAAGCAAATAACTTCCTCAAAGACGTATAAGATGACCATTCATCTAATATATGTACTACATGAGTCTGCATATGCGCATGTGGATCGTACTATGTAGATACTCTCATATATATACATATACTAATTTAAAAAGCATAAGTGTATAGCGGATAATCTGAACCACATACATATAAACATCTCAGTCAACGACGAGTACGGTAAAAAATTGAATGATAAACTGCACCAGCTTTACTCACATATGAACATGGTCCAACGATTAAAGGCCTACACTCGCTACCGTTTCATGCCATGCTCCGGACTAGCAGGTATTGCTGCCGACAGCATACTCTGTGCCCCTGTGGGTTAGGGGTTTAAAATATGCCCGAGGTAGGTATACCGGTAGTAGTATACGTGATGACGTGCAACTCGATGGTTGATCTACGGATATGATGCCTCTCACCTCTCATTACCCATCGTATCCTTCCTTACGGAAGGAGGGGTGACAGGACCTACAAGGTTTCACTGGTCATAAGTCGCTACCCCGACAGTCGGGCAGTACCCGAGCGTACCGGGTTCAAATCCGGCCAAGGACTGTTAATTCGATAACACTCCCCAAAACCTTCGGGGAGTGTTTTTGTCGTTACCACAACAACAACAATAACATCATACTCTGCCCGGGAAAGCCCCCACTGACTTGGGCAAGCCCGCTGCAGGATGACGTAATCTTCATTGGCGTTTTCAAATGTTGACAGTTATGATTCCTGCGCTGAGTCTTTCACAGACAAGGACAACAAAATCATTTTACTTCAAAATTCACCGAAAATCGCTGGCATAGATGATCAGCTAAAAACTACTTCTGTTTCGAGTAAATACTCAATACATGACATTTTTCACCTATGACATTTTTTTTGAATTTTTCTTCTTCAAAATTCAAATAGTTCGGCGACCGTAACGTCCGCAACCCCAGAATTGAACTATAATCTTTTGATGACCTCTCGGGGAATTTCACAAATAATGCTTTCAGACAATATCTTTGCTCAAAGGAAATTTTCCTTCACGACAAAATTGTGCACGATTTCTTACATTTCGCATTTTCTTTCCTAATTAATCTTACATGTGGTTTGGTTCACTCTATATTAAATCAGTAACCTATAAAGCATTTTTTTTGGAGACACATTTGAATCCCATGTGAGATCAAATCCGCTCTCCAAATTCACACATTGATTTTTACTTGACTTCAATTCTCCAGCAAAAGCGAACAGTTTTGACATGAACATTTTCTTATTTCTCCACCTCATACAATATTGGATTTCGACCTAATATTTTCTAACTGAAACCACATTTTACTTTTTTGTTGGGATTTTCACTAGGTAGTTATTAAAACATATAATAAATATTAACGCTTGGCACACAAATATATATCTTTTTATTTCTCTCCATTTTTTAATGTTTTAGCAACAATTTTGACAATTTCTCTTTCGGCCACGTGTTTTGATTAATTGTTGATGTCAGATATGACAGAAAGTACCAGTGTTGCCATGCGTAAAAATTGCAGGTGAACTTTTAAAATAAACTCCAACGGTTTTCAAACTGAATTTAGAAAATGTTCAACCTCAAGTGGAGAAGCATATTCGGCAAAGAAAATTCAAAAAGGGATGATAAAAAGATGTGTTGCCTATTTCAAGGAGAAACTATCTCAATATCGGAAAAAAATGCACTTGCGAATACATGCAGAATTGGAATTATAATGCCAAATACATTTGGCTCTAAAATTTGTGTACAGTGTAATAGATCGCACAAGATTTTCTGTAAAAATCATCTGATTGACAGAAGACGTTCGAAATTACTACACACTTTAGAGAGCTAACTTGGTAAAAATTTTAGGAATATTTACTTATAAGAAGCTCAAGATTAATGTTCTATATAGTATTTATCCTATCAATACTATCACATATATTTAGGAAGAAATGGCCATTCAATAAATTATTTTAGATTTGATTAATCAGTGCTCTATATAATGTATCGGCGGTATCTGCTTGAAATATGAATTTTGAATTTAGAATTTGATTTGCTGCAAACTAAAAATTATGACCCAAGCGAATATTGCAATAGGCATATAACATTCAAATCTTTTGGAACATATCTGTAAAACATACCTATTTGAAATCAGCGTGCGTTCAAATAGAATTGATTTGCGTTCTCTAAGCTATTTACTTATCGCAAATTCAATCGAACTATAGTTCTGTGACTGTGGTATAAGGCATTTGAAAATGGTCTTGTTCTTATGGGTTTATTACAATGAGACTTGCTGAACTAGAATTAAAATAATTAAATTAATCCATTGCTAAGATGTTTCTTCAATTGACAAAGATTAACTTAATTGTTTTCACAAATGTCTTCACAGGTAAATAATCAATTAAACTGGTAATCATTATTTCGCAGTGTTGATTACAATACGAGTATACTCCTAGATATGCTTAGGTTATTTTATGCAGAAAATCAGATTCTTCATCCGTAAAGTCGTATAGGACGAAGATCAAATAATCTCGTTACTATTGGCAATTCACTTCATGTCATTTAAAAAGTTAACCGTTAAAATACCGCTAACCAACTTAGATATTTGCTCATTTCAGTGCGGTTATATGAATGCCAGTTAAACCAGAACACCACACCAGGTGACTTGGATGTCTTCGGAATTTTGAAATTTCTCTTTTTTTGTTAACTATTAAAAACAAATAGTTAAAAAAAAGAGCGGCAATCCTAAAACACCCAAATCACAATTAAGTTCACTTGACGCTGTGCTGCGTTGATACTCAACACCTCTTAATGTATGGTTAACCAGCCGTATCGAAACCTTTTATGAATGAATTTTTCATTCAAGAAAATCCTACGTATAAATGTATGTATGTAACCTTATAATGTACATTCAACAAAGAAAATCATTAACATAAAATGCAGTACCTACTATTAAAACAAAAAAGGGAATGGGTCATCATTTACAAACGCCTGCTTTATTTTAAACATACTCGTATTAAGTATTTTTTTAATGATCACATAGTTGATGATCATGTTTAGACTAATGTTGTTCGGAAATATTTTTTATCAGGCCCCGTTATAATAGTTTAAATAGGTTTTGAGATATGAGTTAGGAAAACAGCACTGCTCTGATAGATAAAATAAAATAAAATAAAATAAAATAATAATAAAATAAAATAAAATAAAAAAAAAATTTAAAAAAATAAAATAAAATGAAAATAAAATAAAATAAAATAAAATAAAACAAAATAAAATAAAATAAAATAAAATAAAAATAATATAAAACAAAATGAAATAAAATAAAAACAAATAAAATAAAATAAAATAAAATAAAATTAAATAAAATAGAATAAAATAAAATGAAATAAAATAAAATGAAATAAAAAAAGAATATATAGAAAAAAATAATTTAATTAAATTAAATAGGATAAAATAAAATAAAACAAAATTAAATAAATTAAAAAGAAATGAAATGAAGTGAAGTGAAATGAAATAAAATAAAATAAAATGAAACGAAATAAAAAGAAATGAAATAAAATGAAATGAAATAAAATAAAATAAAATGAAATAAAAAAAAATTTAAATCAATGAAGTGAAATGAAACAAAATACAATAGAACGAAAATAAAAATAAAACAATTATAAAATAAAATAAAATAAAATAACGTAAAACAAAAGAAAGGAAAAGAAAATAAAAGAAATAAAACAAAATAAAATAAAACAAAATAAAATAGAATAAATTGAAATGAAATAAAATCAAATAAAATAAAATAAAATAAAATAAAATAAAATAAAATAAAATAAAATAAAATAAAATAAAATAAAATAAAATAAAATAAAATAAAATAAAACAAAATAAAATAAAATAAGAAGAAATGAAATGAAATGAAATAAAATAAAATAAAATGAAACGAAATGAAATCAAATGAAATGAAATAAAGTAAAATAAAATCAAATGAAATAAAAAAAAAGAATACATAGAAAAAAAATTAAATTAAGT
Organism: Merzomyia westermanni; assembly: GCA_949987695.1. Classification (NCBI taxonomy): domain Eukaryota; kingdom Metazoa; phylum Arthropoda; class Insecta; order Diptera; family Tephritidae; genus Merzomyia; species Merzomyia westermanni. Next base: position 43,330,261 of record OX465291.1, on the reverse strand, counting down.
CAAATAAGATAAAATAAAATAAAACAAAATAAAGTAAAATAAAAATAAACAAAATGAAATGAAATGCAATAAAATAGAATAAAATAAAATAAAATGAAATAAAATAAAATAAAATGAAATAAAAAAAATTAAATGAAATGAAGTGAAATGAAACAAAATACAATAGAATGAAAATAAAAATAAAACAATTATAAAATAAAATAAAATGAACTCAAATAAAATAAGATTAAATTAAATTAAATGGTAGAATACAAACAGAAACTTTACTACTAAATCGCAGATAATAAATAAAAAGGGGGTAGGGGTAAAAAAGGAAGATGAAGGAAAGAAAACGGTGGAATAAAATATAATAAAAGAAAAAGGGCTATACGTTTTTTAAGTGCCCATGAGTAGTGACATAACACTCTCAAGTTATAAAATTAGTCCAAACTACGTTGCATCTACTAAATGTGCAAGCTGGGTTGTGTACGTCACTGTCCACTGTCTACGTACCATTGTCTTACTGTAATATACACCAATTTGACGCTACTTGTCCAACATTCAATTCTGCCACAACTAATCTGCAACTAAACTCTATATATTATATTTTCTTTTCTATTTTTGCAGACCCATTACTCCGACTGAGGTACGTTGACCGCAAAAATCATATTGTAGCACAATTAAGAGCATAACGAAGGCAGGTTTGTTGAACTGACACACACACCCTGTTGCCACACTTGCTGCATTGCAAGTGCATCATAAACCTTGTGGCATCTGGGAACGATCAACTTAATTGCAACATTCAAATACGTTTGACTCGTTAAAGTGGTTGCAACAAGAAATATTTTAAGCGATTTAAGCGCCAGTAAATCAAAGACACCTCAAGCATGTTGCAGAATCCTTCAAAATATCATCCAAATCCATTTTCCCACTTGTTGGCCTTGCACAGCACTCAAGCTGTGGTGAATAATAATAACGGTAGTTTAGTCAATCATCATCAAACCCATTTGGCTACGTTGCCGCCTTTTTTTGCAGCACAAAGTCAACTTCAACAATTACAGCAACAACAACAACAACACTATCAAAATGCGCACTCCGGAGTTTTTGCTGCCAATCAACAGCACAGCAACAACATCAATTCAATGCTACAAAATCAACCACCACGACAACAACAACAACAAACACAGCATACCAACCACCACCCACTGCTGAACGCAACAACAACAGCACAAACACGTGCTCAAGAGCTTTTGGATACGACGAATACCTCCCTCGATATGGGCAAGTCCTTCACGATTGCCGCCATTTTAGGTTTACAGAAGAGCGCCATGGAGAATAATCGTAAAGATTACAACAATGCAATTAATTTATCGCTGAATAGCAGCAACAGCAATGAAGATGGGAGCAAAGAATCCTACGTTGGACGCCCAACACGTATCAATCAACAGAATTTTAGTGACGATGAAACCGAGAATAACGAGCAACAATCACAACATTTGCAAATGCCAAGCTCCGGCGAGAGTGGTGTGAAGTCATTGAAATGTGGGCGAAATAACAGTAATTTGTATCATCAAAGTGCCAATCATTTCGTTGATTGTAATGGGAATGCTAGCGCTGCACTAATACACCATTATTTACCAATGCCTGTGTCGACTAAACCAACGACAGCAGCGACATCCTCATTTGCTGCCGCAGCAGCCGCCGCCACACACCAACATCAACATCAGCAGCAGCATCATCAACAACAACAACAACAACAAAAACATCAACAGAATCTTTTATTATCACATGTGCGCTCGGTAGCGTCTGCGGCTGTGGCCGCCTCATCCGGTACAACGTCTGCGTTGCAAAGCTTGCAACAGTTGCACCAACATCACGCGGCTCAGCAAAGCTCCTTGAATCTTCAACGAGAGAAGCATAAATCTGGTAAGTGAACTTGGTGCTTTAAATGGGATTGTTGTGCAGATCATATGCCTATGTTTTTCGACTATTTGGACTACTTATCTTGCTCGCGCGCTTTGGCTGTGATAGTTCAGTGTAGAATAAATCCTAGGTAGCACAATCCTTTCGATATCTTTTCTCTTCTTCTTGACTAGCTATCTCTATTGAGCGTGAGATCACGAAAGTGTGCTATCACGCCTGGAGGCTCTGCCATGGACACCACGATGCAGGCAGGTCTCTTAGTTCTGGCCAGTATACGAGCTTTTCGGGTAGCAGGCTCGTCGCCTTAATTATATTCCCTACCACTTAGCCGATATTGTTTCTCTTGAAATTTTTGTAAGCATTGAGGTAGTTATTCCTAGCAGCCTCTACTCCCCGCCCTTTGGTTATTTATTTTGGAATCGAGTTTCGTATTTTGAAACTCTTTCTGTAAATGTATGGGGTGTATTCTGTAAGGAAATCAGAGTTAACAGGAAATTTAGGCTAACCGATCATTGCAGGGCCTTCCAAGCGGACGTCTCCGCCATTAAGGATGTGGTGGATGGGATGCTGTCTAGCACAGTGACTGTTAGAGAGGTTAATAGCGGCTTTTAAGGCGCTCAAGGCAACCAACGTGCGATCTAGGACGGTGAGCGACTGTTTGGCATCATTCAAGGTTGCGTGTATCTACGTAAAGATAAAAATTATCTGGATTCCAGGCCACTATGACATTCCTGCCAATTGCCAAGCGGGTCTCTTGGCCAGAGTGGGTATTCTTGAAATGGGTGTGGATGACGCCAGAACACTGGGAATCCCTTTCGCTACCTGCAGTCTACGTCTGGATCGGTGGGCTTCGGATCAGTCCGGCCAGTTGTTGATGCGAGGCGATCATCTAGGATTCTATAGGGCACATCTCTCCATGATGATTGGGGTGTTCACAGGGCACTGCCTTATGGGAGTTCATACGGTGTGGCTGTATATCCTGGTCTATTCCAGATGTGGAATCATCAAATCACTTCATTCTCAATTTCCCAGCTTTTGCTAGGACAAGGCGCAGATATCTCTGTTCGGATGTTCTTAGGTCTCCGGAAGATATATCGAAGATTGATGTCTGCCTTATCCGAAGTTTTATTGTCGCTACGCAGCGATTTGCAAATAATTGTATGTTAGTGTCGCCGGTAAATATGTGGTATCACAACAGACAGCGTACGTGTCCATGTAAGCTGCCTACTTAGGCGAGCGGCTGCCACCTAACCTAACCCACAGTTATTCTTTAAACATTTCCCAAGTCTTTTGAAATCCAGCTTTAATTCTTTCAGATCCGTTTTTGTTCCTTTTGCATCGGGGCGCAATTGAATTGAACCCGGTTCTGTACCGCGTTTCCATTCTTATATACACAGTTTGCTTCCTTGGAGCCACAGTTCCGGTTACGTTTTAGCTTCTAATACACTTTGCTTTAGGAGAGATAACTACGTTGCAACAGTTTAGAATTTCTGGAAGTTCTATTTGGTGGTGTGACTGTAGATGCCTTGCTCTGTATTAGATTATCTCAATAATTATATATTTTTCTTTCTATCCTCACAGATAATAACACCAAAAAATCATCATTAAAAAATAAACGTGTACGCACAATCTTCACACCCGAGCAACTAGAACGTCTCGAAGCTGAATTCGAACGACAACAGTATATGGTAGGTCCAGAGCGCCTTTACCTCGCACACACACTGCAATTGACAGAAGCGCAGGTGAAGGTGTGGTTTCAAAATAGACGCATAAAATGGCGTAAGCATCATTTGGAAATAACACAACAACGCCTCGCACTCTTACGTCAAACCCAAATGCCAGGTACAACAGAGCCCAGCGAAAGCAGCGCGATTGCAATGGGAACCGTAAGACTAACAAACAACTCTGCCATTACGAGCAATGTGAACGCGAATAATGATGCACGAGCATCATCACCAATCAGCTGTGGTGCTGATGATCCTGATGAGCTAAGTAAACATGGTGAAGAATATCATTCATTGAGTCGTGGTAGCCATACGAGCTCTGAATCTGATTTATCCATCTGCAATGATTCAATTGATGCAGGCAGTGCAGCGGATGGCATCGAAGATACATAAAATTTGTGATTGTGATGTTTTAATTTGGTGTTTGTATATACATACATATAGACATATTTATGTACGTGTAATCTAATAAATAACCGTTGATAGTGTAGAATATAAAATATGTAGAGTCCCACAAGAAAGCTGAGCATTTTATAAGTACTTATAAGGGCATTTTTTATTAATGACAACAACTCCTTATTGAAGTCTTTAATTTAAAATTTAAATGCATTACTACAAAAACTCAAAGTAATTATATTTACCCGCACAAATTGCTTGAAGCTTACACCTTACGTTCTTATATATGCCCTTATAAAGTGCTCAGAAAAAGTTGTAGGGATATTGTCCTCGTACATAATGAATAATGAAAACGAGAACGAAGAAAGATTAGAGAAAATGTTGTATTGTGTTTTTTGTTTCTAAAACATTTTTGAAAGAACTTAAAATGATGGCATACCTTGTAAATAAATTAATTTCATATTATGTATATAATTAATATTGATATTAGTTTTGTTGTTTTCATACCATCAAACTGCTTCATGGAACACGTTAAGCGATAACTCCGAATAAGTTGATTACAGATGGCAACTATTCGGAAATTATGAATGATACAGGATATATTTCCATTCGATGATATGGTTGATGTTGTTGTTTTTAGCGAAAAAACACTCTTCAAAGGTTTTGGGAAGTGTTTTCGAAAGTGACAGTCCTTTGCCGGATATGAACCCGGTATGCTCCGGTACTCCCGGGGCGATTTGGTATGACCAGTGTACCTTTTAGATAATCTCACCTACTCCTTCCGTAGGGAAAGATAAGTTGGTCACCTATACCATGGAATCAGCCTACTTAATTACTTAATTGGATGCCTCTATCTTGCCCTGCTACCAACGCACCATGCTTCAAATATCTCTACATATAATAAAATTGTAACAGGTCGATGTCTCTACATTGCAGATATTTAAGAAAAATCGATAAGAGGGATCATTATTGAGCCAGTAAAAGCCATGTCTGTATGTTTGGTCGAGCATCATTCAAAATCAACTTAATGGAATTAAATGGAACTTACCGTTATGTTTCTGGACGTTTAACTTACAATTTAAGATATCATATGTTCCGATATCTCAACCAGTTTCGGAGATATCGACAAATATGTGAACCAAGGTGACCCAAAATGTGTTTAGTACAATATGGGTATCAAACGAAAGGTGATAATAGGTGTTTCAATAAGCGATGTAAATAAGTTCCATATCTTATCTGGTTTGTGTGGGAGAGATAATGATTAAAATCGGACTTAGTCTATTATAAGTTCCGAGACGCAGCGAAGACATCATTCATGATTTAATAAAAAATGAATTAAATAATGCCACCTGAATCTATTTTTTTGTCACAAAAGGCGTCATCCGGTTGTCGTGATCCTGAGCTTGACCCAGATAAAATTTTTTATATGTTAGTGCAACAATAACGATTTGAGCCAGATAAATCCATATAGTCTGGTTCAATTTGTAAGCAAGATAATTTTGCTTGTTTCTTATTTTTAGTATGAACACACTACCTTTTGATAAACCAAAATTTTTCAATAACAGATGCCGCTTGTGCGCTATGATTAACATGCTTCATCGCAGGGTAGTTTTTTCTATGGATTTCGTGCTAAATGCATAATATATTATGAAGTTTCGTTCTGGATATTATTAACTGGCAAATATATTAGGGTGGGTCGAAAGTCGATTTTTCGACCAAAACAAGTCCCAAAACCCGAAAATAAAATTTTTTTCAAAAAACGTTTCTAGCGGACATTTTTGGGTGGGACAGGGTATACATGAAAATTTTAAAATCAAAAGAAATTTTTTTTAGTAGGACATGAAAAAAACCTTAAAAATCAAAGTCAAAAAAGTCAAAAAAAAAAAAATTAAATTTCGCAGGCTCGAAAATTATTTTTTTGGGTAAGCGTAGTGGAACTTTTTTTCCTGAGCCCAAAAACTATCGAAAAATCGATGGCGCGATATTGGTTAATAAATCGACCCAGTCTAATATATATACAGTGAAATTCCCCAAGACGGACAGTCCTTATAACCGGACAGCTCCAATAACCGGACAAATTTTGTGTACACAGGTTTTTCAATAATTTTTTCATACAAATATCATTCTAATAAACGGACGCTCTAATAACCGGACGCGGACACTGTATTTCATGCCATTTCCATGAAAAAATTTCTCATAAACGGACAAAATTCAAAAACATCGCCAGCAAGCTTTGTTGTTCATTATAAAAATGAAATAGGGGACTCCCCTTTTAACATGTATGCACACATTCAAGCCGTCCGTGTCAAGTAAAAGGTGGTTTTCTATTCAGTTTGTCAAGTGCATGCGAGTGGTTGCGTTCAAAGTTCGTAATAATATGGCACCGAAAAAGAAGCTACTTTCTATTAAAGAGAAAATGGAAATTATTAATGTTTTCGAAAAAGAAAAGTTATCAGTGCGTGGAATTGCAAAAAGGTAAAGTATGGTGAGTCCAAAATTTAACTTGTAGGTACACGTTTCCTTTGCTTTAAAAGGTTCAACATTGGCAAAACGCAAGCTGCTGAAATTAATATAAATAAAGAAAAAATTCGTTCTAAATGGGAGTCTGGACCTGAAATAGACAGGATGTGTTTTGATTTTTTCGCTAAGGCTAGAAGTCAAAAAACTCCGATTTCTGGTCCCATTTTGAAAAGGAAATTGCAAGAAAACTGGGCTTTTCTTTCGTGTCTTGCCGGACAAAACCCTCGCTCTTAAATACGAAAAATGTGTGGGAGGTAAGCTATCAAAGGAAAGACTCGCAATTTTGTTATGTGCTAATATGGCTGGAGTTAAGGAGCCGCTTTTGGTTATAGGGAAAGCAGCCCGTCCTCGATCCTTTAAACATGTTCCAATTGCAAAACTTCCAGTTGATTGGAAGTCTAATAAAAAAGCGTGGATGACTCGAGAAGTGATGAGCGAATGGCTGCAGCAGTTCAATCGAAGAATGAAAGCCCAGAATCGAAAAATTATCTTGTTTCTAGATAACGCGGCTTTTCATCCAAAGGAATTAGACTTGACCAACATAAAAATTTGTTTCTTGCCACCAAATACAACGGCAGTTAGCCAACCCCTTGATCAAGGTATAATCCAAAATTTTAAAACTTTGTATAGAAGCATAGTTTTAAAACACTTGATAACTAAAATTGGCGATACAAGTTCAGCCTCAGAGCTCTCAAAATCGATTAATGTACTGGAAGCTGTGTATTTCATCAAAGCATCATGGGATAAAGTGGAAGGCTCAACAATCCGAAACTGCTTCCGTAAAGCAGGATTTTTGGAAACTTTAGAGGATTCTTCAGATTTTGATCCCGAAGATGACATTCCACTGGCAGTCTATGCTAGGCTTCAGGAAGGACTAGATTTGGCAAATTATTTCGAAGGTTTTCTCCAAATAGATCAAAATGTTTTCACTGAGGACAACAATATAGAAATTCAATTTGACTAACCAGATGATACTATGGACTTAAGTGATTCAGAAGATGAACCTTCAGAATAAATAAGTGACCCCATAACATCATATGATGAGGCTTTAAAACTTGTTGCGCGCTTGAAACAATATGCAAAAAATGACTATGTAGCTTTTCAGCAGGTTAAAAATATCGAGAGTCACTTTGAAAATGAAAATTTTAAATTAAAGGAGTCAATGTTAAAACAAACAAGCATCACACAATTTTTTCAATCAAACTAGTCGATATTGAAATGTAAAGACTTGTACAATGTATTTAATTGATATATTTATGTATGTATATGTAATACTAAAGTATTTAAATATTCTTTACTTCGAAAAATTTCTTAAATAAACTACAATAAATTTTATATGTGTAGTATATATTTTTTGACCTCATCCCCTATAAGCGGACATCTCCCATAACCGGACAAAAACACTGCGACCATGAGTGTCCGGTTATGAGGAATTTCACTGTATATGTATTATATTAATTATTATATTACGTACCATCATATCTTTAAAACGAATTTCATGAGTACTAAACAAAAATATATGGGGTTTTTTTTTAAAAAATATTATTATGGATGCCCTGGGTCTATTTGAAATGAGAAGCAAGCGCTGACATGGAAAACAATAAAACCAAACGTAAACTGCCGGAATCATGTTGTTGTTTTAGAGTAGTGATATTGCTAACCGACTATGGTCATATGGTAGTCCCCAACAGCCCAGCTGTAGGTATCGAAATGGATTGGGTTTTACCTGATCAAGGGCAGTTATTCCAATGGGCGTAATTTTCTGATACAATTTTTAGCATAAGTGCTATCCAATAGATCTAATCCTTGCTAAGTCGTTGGCGTTGCTAAACTTCATTTGACAATCTTTCAAGTCTGAAGCCACCCTGATAATGTCACTTCAGCTCGTTGGCGCCAATTTTCAGCCTTGTATTCAAAATACGCTGATTGGGACTTTATATATATATATATATTCTGCACGTCAACACCGACGCAATTTCTCCTAGTGCGATAAAGTTGTTTATAACAGGCAAGCTATAAAAAACTGCATTCAATGCATATTTGGTCGGTAAGAGAGTAATCCAAGTTCCAATCCAAGTAAGATTTATGTTCTTTGTAACGGTGTTAAATATCCGAAAGCTTTCTAAGTTTAATGTTCTTTGGTTTATTATGTCAATTCAGCACTGGAAAACCGTTGCGAAATTCATTTCTGAAGCTTCACTTTGGTTTGTGTCATGGGAAAAATATGTTCCGCTAGGGGTTCCGCTAGGTAAGGCAGGTTTCAAATACGTCAAAGAAGATAAGGCTGTTACAATTGTATCATACCCAACACACATTTCTGTAAACGTTTTTAAAACATGTAAACGTTCTGTAACAAGTGTTGTATAGGCGTTTTCGGTACAATTTATTTGAATACTGTAAGAAAACTTTTTATAAACTTCAAGAACGAGCTTTTAAAGAACATTTATCTTTGAAAGTAAAACACTAATGTTTAAAAAAACTGCAAAAAAAATATATATATGTTTCAATATTTTCTGTCTCAAATTCTTTAAATACAATTTAATATATGGGAAAGGCCACGGAGAGGTGAAGTTATAGCTCCATCTTAACCAATTTCACAATTAGCCAAGAATTGGTTAAAATTGCTGTATATAGTACATATTTGAAAAAAAGAATTTAGTTAAGTAAATTTACTAAAAAAAAATTATTTTATTATTATTTCAAATAAAGGTTTAGAAAAACACTTAGATAAACTTTCTCTGAAAACTTTATATAGGCTTATATTCGTGTTTTCAACCGTTTTATAAACGAAATATCCGCGTTTTGTAAAATTAATGTTTAAAAAACTTTTTAAATATTTACTTTACGGTTATTTTGCTTGTTGGGTAGATTTACCAGGACACAAACTTATAGAACTTTCGTTAGAAGCGTTTGATGCCGATAAACGGTCTAGTATGGTAAAAGCAATCTTTTAACCGGTACAGAAATAATCTGGCAAGTTTTTCAACTTTTCAGTGAAGTAAAAATTAAACTAGTCCTAGAAATCTAAACTAGAAACGATAGACCTCTTATAATTAATACTAATTTCTCAAACTAGTACAGTATTCTTTTTTCGCCCCTGTGATATCAACATAATTTTCATAAAACTTTTGTTATGTTGTTTTGGCGGAGTTTAATCTACATTCTAAATTCAAAGTAAGAAGTCCAGTTTTTCAGTTCTTGTATAAATTCTGTTAGACATAAGTACAGTTGGAGGTTTACCTGCAATTTTACTATTTCAATTTGCAATTACAATTTCACCCCATCACTTTAATCTCTATTCTGCATTTTATGTTTTTGACAGCGTTATCAAGCAGGCAATAATTACGGTTAGATGCACTGCATTACTGATGTTAATCATATTCGGTGACATAATTCTCCAGGTACAAAATGAATAGTCCGTAGCATGACACAAGATTAGAGGTAGGATCTCTGGGCTGTACAGCAACACAGTTTATTTCAACCTTATTTACCGAAATGGTTCTTTTTCAACCTAAACCTTTAGGTCAATGTACGAACAAGTAAACGTTTCAAAACTTGAACTTTCACCACTTTGTACTCCTGAGTCCGAACTACTCTAAAGTTTATAAAATATGATATTTGAACATTTTGTTATCGTCCAACTAATTTTAGTATTTCGTCGGTCAACATATCCAAAAGTCTTTAACAGGGATCAAAAATAAAAGTTTTTTTAGTTAATTAAAAAGTTTTTCCCGATTTTATTAAAGATTTTATTAGTGTCCCTGATTTTTTAGTTATTTAAAAGGAATTTTGTTCTGTCCGGGTAAAGTTCTAGAAATCCAATAATTTCAAAAAAAAATTTTAGAAAGGTCTTTTTAATGTATATAACATATCTAAAAACTAAAATGTCGTTTTTCCTTTTTTTAATTTATTGAATAAATGCATCTCTGATTAAGTTCCATATATTTTGGTATTATTGTGTGACAAAAAGAATAATAATAATAACAATAATAATAATAACAATAATAATAATAATAATAATAATAATAATAATAATAATAATAATTCCCAACGGATAACCCAACCGACACGAGAGGCGCATCCGCATAACGCATGGCTTTTTTTTTTTTTTTTAATAAATATAATGCCGAGTCGTTGAAAGGCAGGGGTTTGTTAAGTGTTGAGATCTGAAACCGCTCAGCTACAGAGAAAAACTCATCAGCTAAGTAACTTACGGATTAAAACTTAAATATATTTTGTTGAAAGTGGAAAAATCAGTTGGACTAATAAACATACATTCAGGAAATTAATATTGATTAAGTGAGGATAGTATTGATTTTTTAATGCTAAAAAGCGAGTCAAAAATATCAAATGTGCGGGAGTGTGAGTTATAATTATGGCATAAACATCGGAAAGGCTCATTTAATTTAAAATTGGTTCTACATTGTTTCAGAACGGGAGGTTTAAAATGTCTTGATGGACGAGAAGGAACGTTAAAGTTCACTTCGTCAAAAGAAATGGGCTGCAGACCAACCCATTCAATAATTTAATCATAAATATGACTACAAGCATTTCCTGTGACTAGAAAGAGTGGGGAGATTAATGAGTTTCAAGCGATTAGTATAGGGGGGCAGATTCTACAATGAATCCCATAAGAGATCTCGTAACGCGAAAAGTAAGAATTGTTTTTGAACTGATTCAATCCGATCTACACGAACCTGGTACCTAGGATTCTAAATTATTGAGCCGTATCCTAGTATCGGTCTTACTAATGTGGTAAAAAGGGCTTTAGTTACATAAGGGTCTCTAAATTCTTTTGACCATCGCTTAGCGAATGATAAAACACCTCTAGCTTTATTGGCAGTTGCATTAATATGAAGGTTGAAATTAAGTTTAAAATCCATCGTAACTCCCAGATCAACGAAAACATGCACTTGGTCAAGACTATGATTATTGATTGTGTAGGAAGATGGTTGTGAAGTTCCGCGTGAAAAACACATGTATTTACATTTTTTAAGGTTAAGTGGCAACAAGTTTACGTAACACCATGTACCGAGATTATCAAGATCTGATTGAAGTAAAGCTTTTTCTTCGGGCAAAGTGTAAGACATAAAAATCTTTACGTCATCTGCGTACATCAAAATTTTTGAAAACTTAAAGTGCTGAATATATCATTAATGAAAAGCAAAAACAGAATCGGGCCAAGATGGCTACTCCCGAATATACATCAATGAAATTGGAAAGGGCGTTCTTAAAAATTACTCTTTGTGTCCTGAACTGAAGGTAAGAAGAGATCCAGCGGGTGAGACTTGGTTGGAAGCCCAGGAGGTCGAGTTTGTGATTTAGTAAAGAAAGGCATACTTCATCAAACGCTTTACTAAAATCCGTGTACATAACATCAGTGTGCATATTTTTCTAAATCCATTTGAAATATGAGTTGTGAATTCAAGTAGGTTGGTACTTGTTGATTTACCCTTACAAAAGCCGTGCTGGCAACCTGCAATCAATGTCGGAATAGAAACTGTGAGCTGGCAGTAACGATAGCTTCAAATAGTTTTGGAATAGCAGAAAGCTTTGCTATTCCACAATAATTATCTACTCCCACTCTTGCAAAGTGTAAAGATTCTTTCCAAGCAGCAGGAAAAACGCCACATTTTAGAGACCGATTGAACATATCAGTTAGGGGCTGGTAAATGTAGTTTACACATTTTTTAAGGAAACCTGTAGGGATCATATCCGGTCTATACTTAAATGATACTTTCAGATAGTAAAGAACATTTACATTGGATACATTACGCTTAGTTATTTTCGGGTTTTGGGAAAGTCGATTTTTCGACCAAAACAAGTCCCAAAACCCGAAAATAAAATTTTATTTTAAAAAACCGTTCCCGCCAAAGTTTTTAGCGCATAATTTTAAGTGGGACAGGAAATATGAGATAAATTCGTTTTCATCGAAAACATTTTTGCGTATACGAGTATGCTGAAAAAACCCTTAAAAAATAAATGGCGAAAGGGTAAATTTTTTGACCAAAACACTCCCCAAAACCCAAAAAATATGTTTTTTTTTTTTCAAAAAACTGTTATCGCCAACTTTTTAGCGGACATTTTTGGGTGGGACAGGGTATACATGAAAATTTTAAAATCAAACGAAATTTTTTTTAGTAGGTCATGAAAAAAATCTTAAAAATAAAGGTCGAAAAAAATGAAATTTCGCAGGCTCGAAAATTATTTTTTTGGGTATGCGTAGTGGAACTTTTTTTTCCTGAGCCCAAAACCTATCGAAAAATCGATGGCGCGATACCGGTTAATAAATCGACCCAGTCTAATGTACATATAGGCATTGTCTAAGAGTGGGAATTGATGAGTGAACGGCTATCAGAACGCCACGCCCGACTCTGTTCATGCGATCACTTCTAAGTACCTGGTAATCATTAGACAATATGTCTTCATTAAAAATTCGGGGTTCAAGCCATGTTTCGGTAAAGGATATTATGTTATAATTACAGGAAACCGATTTTAAATAAAGTACAATCAATTTTGTATTTAAACCTCTGACTTTTTATATACTTTATACTTAGTTTTTTGATGCAGTATTATCACGTGGGATCTTAGCTACATCCTGGACATTTTTCTTCGGTCCATAATTAAATTCCCGCACGAAAGCGCCGGGTGGCCAAAATGAGCTGTTTACGATTGCCTCAAAATTACTTAAAGAACATCGATTCTGAAGGAGGAGATATTTCTTTCGTAACTAAACTTGAATTTATTTATAGTTAAACTGTCTGTTTTAATTTTTGAAGTTATGTAAAGTTTTAGGTCCTCCTCTGTGGTATCCCTATCAAAGCGAGACACAAAAATAGATTTTCTTCGCGGAACCAATACCAGATTCCCAACGGTAATATCATACCCCACCCTAAGAGAGGGAGGTTCGTTGATTTTCTTTGAAGTAGTCTTCGAGGCGGCCGCCGTGGTTCGAGCCCTGGTACAGGTAACATCAAAAGTGATTTGAAAAAAGTTTTTCAAAAACGGGGTCGCCCCTCGGCATTGGTTTGGCAAAACTCTCCGAGTGTATTTCTGCCATGACAGGCTTCTCAGCAAAAATTCGTCTCCTTTGTAGATGCCCTTCAGAGTCGGCAAAAAACTGTAGGTCCCACCAATTTGTAGGGAAAATTTAAATCGGCACACCACAAATTGGAAGAGAAGCTTGGCGCAAAAATCTCTTAGGAGGTTTATGATGATATACCTGTTGTATATCGCGCCATAAAGAGAGAAAAGAGTCTTCGAGGAAGCATCCTTGGAAGTTGATGCTTGGCAAGATGGATTGGGAGACGTTAAATCAATAAGTGCAAGGATTCGCAGGTGAAATTGGTTCTAGAGTACCGTGACTAGGGGAATCGTCGGTACGCTTACGTTTATTTTCACGACCATCTTCGGGCGGAGTGGGTGTAATTTCGTCCAAAGACTTAAAAATGGTATCGTATTTCAAAAGCTTTTCATTAAGTTATGCCAGATCTTTGGTAATTTCAGAAAACCCATTGCGCATGTGTCTGAAAATTTTACATAAAGTAGCTATACTTTGAGAGTTGTACCGACTTTTTTGTAATTCTAATAGATTAAAAAGGGATCGTAGTTATATATATAGATATATATATATATATACTCGCCAGAATATGGACTAGAACTTGATCAAGTTTTTATTTTATTTTTATTTTTACTACCTTTATATTAAGTTCCTGATGACCTAGGGACTTGAAGCTTAGCACATAGCTCAGGACACTATGACAATGTTTTTATACCTAGTAGTGCTACGCACACAAGGTATAAGAACTTTAGTCGCGTAACGGTGGTATGTAACGGCATAAATGGATCGAGATAGATATTGACTTATATATATCAAAATGTTCAGGACGAAAAGAGAAATAGATTAAGCCATGTCCGTCCGTCCGTATGTCCGTCCGTCTGTGAACACGATAACTTGAGTAAATTTTGAGATATCTTAATGAAATTTGGTATGCGGGTTCCTTGGCACTCATATCCGAGCGCTATTTAAAATGGGCTAGATCGGATGATAGCTACGCCAACTTTTTATAAATAGAATATTTTCGAAAAAAAAAAAAAAATATTCAGTACATAATATACTTATACGGATAAAATTTGGTGTGTATATTAATGTTAAGGCAAAAAATAAATTTTTCAAAAAAATTTTGAAAATGGGCATGGTACCGCCCACTTTTGATTAAGTCTAATTTAGAAATAATATTAATCATAAATCAAAAACAGTTCAAGATATCGACACGAAATTTAGCACATTTTTATATTAATAGAAGGAGTGTTTCGCAAAAAAATGGGCGAAATCGGTTAAGATCCACGCCCACTTTTATACGAAAGATTTTGAAAAGGATCATAAATATATTTTTTAGTACGCAATAACTTTGCTTACAAAAGCTTGATATCATTTCTATTTCACTTTCAAAGTGTTCGTGAACGAAGAAAGTCGAAAAATATAAATTTTTGAACATGGACATGGCCCCGCCCCTTTTATAGTGGATTATTTTACAAAAGTTTTTATGCCATAACTCCGGCAAAAATTTATTTATCGAAACGATATTTGGCGAAAATGTCGAACATATAAAGGTAAATGTTTCTTGTAAAAATGGGCGAAATCGGTCAACGGCCATGGCCAGTTTTTGAATATAGTTCTAAAAAATTTGTTTGTAAAATATAAAACGCGAAAGCAGGCCATATCAATAAGATCTTGCACACATAATAAGCTTTTTAAGCAAAACTGGACCGCAAGAAATTTTGTGGATTTGGGGAAGTAGGCTTGGCGGCGCCCACTTTTCAGCATAAAAATTCCAGGGTTTGAATTGCTGGCTGAAAAATAGCAAAAGTTTGAAATTTTTATGTTAACTAGAAATCAGTTTTTTGTCAGATTCGAAAATTTGCTTGTAGCCTTTTATATATAGTTCCAAAATATTTCAGCAACTAAAAATAACTAAAGTAAAAAATTTTTTTTTTTTCATTTTACTTTAGCAGTAAGTTGAACGGAAACGAACTTCAGAAATCAGTAGAAAAAACATGAGCATTTTTCTGAGGCTTTAAGCTACTAGCTTTTTATATTTAAGTTTTTTCATTTTTCATATGGTTCAGTTTTTTCACAGCCGAATTCATGTTTCGAATTGCTGACTAAAAAATAGTAAACCTAAAATTTTTTTGCTTTTTTTCAGCAGCTATTTAAAAAGGGAAATTCAAATAATTATACGATGTTCTGATCGTAGTGGTGCAATTCCTACGATTGTTACATGCCTTTTTGCTATACTTACATCCGAAAGACATATGTACGGATGTGTGGATAGAAAAACAAAAGTAAGACGAGTAACCAACGAAGTATTTTTTCCTGCATAAGAGATATTACGTTAGGCTTGGGATTCGAAATATAAAAACTTCTTCCAACTGAGCCTCGCATAATAAAACCACACTATGACAGCCACCGCGGCAGGGCCGTCATTAACCTATTGCGGGCCCTGGGCATATTAGGATAATGGGGCCCCTATGACTTTGAGAAAACACTATTTTGTTAGAATAGACAAAGAAAGTAGATAAACAAGGTTAAATATTTATTTTTATTAACAATCACATTAAACGAAATGTTATATAGTCGACAAAATTAACTCATTTAGCATTTTTAGATTAGCGCTTAAATGTCTATGTTATTTGAAGAGGAGCCCTTCTAGATTTCATTGCTTTTTAGCACATCAGATTCTATAGACATCAGCGACAAGCGGGTTAATCTCTCTTGAAGCATTGTACTTAAGAAATGTTACCTTTCTACACATCCCAAATAATTTCCTTTATCAAGAGATCTTGGGTTTTCATTGTCACCGCGAAATAAAAGCCCTCTCGATATCAAAAATTTTACAATAGGTACAATCCGTTTAGGTTCATTTCTATAATAATCCACTGCTCTTCAATTTGCGAATAATCAATGCTTTGTTGAAATACCTACATAGTTACCGATTTATTACCATCTTTGTAGGTTCTGGATGTATCGGAAAAGTCAATTTATTTATATATAAAATATGCTGGTCCCTTACGAATCAATATTTCGCATTTTTTTAAGTAAAATTTTCGGCACGATTGTGTGATATTTATTCCGGTTGTTGTTCTACTGACAAAGTTGTCGCAACTTGTGAAATCCCCGAATTTGTTGCTCTTCCGTTATAGGGACGGTCGCTTTCTAATTCAATGTACTTTTCATAGTTTATGGAAATTGTTGAAGAACATGAGGATTCAGAAATTCGTGAACGGTACGACTAATTATTTGAAAGATTTTTGGTTTGGTTGCTACTTACAAAAGTCTCTCCAGTAGTAGTAGTAAAATATGATGTTATTTTTTGTAACTTATCAATTACTTCCTTCTGATGTGCAGCTTTTATCCTTTTTTCAGATCCATTAAGATATGACCGTTTCGTTAACACAAAAAGAAACAAGCCAACGATGATTTAATTAAAGAATACCTTAGAACACAATCAACAGTTGTAATAACGCAATAACACCCAGGGAAATAGCGCCCACGGGTGTTATTTCCTCAAAAAAAGGATATAAAGCCTACCGGCGTCGCAAAAGAGCATGCGACCAATGCCAGTTTTGATCCCTTTGTATGGGTTGAACTGATCCCTTTTGTTTGATTATGTCCTATGAAGAGACCAATTGTACCCTTTATGGCCAAAAGGGTAGTGTCGGACACATCCCCTTTGTTCCTTTACGGATACAGTTGGACAAATTTAGTTTCAACTCCTATAAGTATGCTACACAAATTAAAACTGAATTATCCCAACCATGCCCATATGGGATGAGTTGAGATCAATTATAGCCCACTGTAGACGAAAGGGATGCATCGCGGACAACTCCCTTTCGAGATTAGTGCACGATTTTTTGCAGGCGTAGGCCAACACACTACCACTATACCACGGCGGTTTTATTATGCGAAGCTCAGTTGGAAGAAGTTTTTATATTTCTAATCCCAAGCCTAGCGTAATATCTGTTATGCAGGAAATAGTACTTCGTTTGTTACTCGTCCTACTTTTGTTTTTCTATCCACACATCCGTACATATGTCTTTCGGATGTAAGTATAGCAAAAAGGCATGTAACAATCGTAGGAATTGCACCACTACGATCAGAACATCGTATAATTATTTGAATTTCCCTTTTTAAATAGCTGCTGAAAAAAAGCAAACAAATTTTAGTTTTACTATCTTTTAGCCAGCAATTCGAAACATAAATTCGCCTGTGAAAAATGAAAAAACTTAAATATAACAAGTAAGAAAGTCTAAGTTCGGATTGAACCGAACATTATATACCTAGTAGTGATCTATTATGTCATCCCAATTTACTTTTAGTTGGTATTTGCGTTCAAATAGACCGACGAACAGACAGACAGACGTTTCGAAAGACGGATGGCTACATCGACTCAGCTCATCCTCCTGCTCATTTCAGTATACGTACAAACATTTCATGTTCATGAAAGGAATGAATATCAAAAAAGATATACAACTTCGCTTTTGCAGTGGGGTATTAACTACTTGCACGGATATTTTACTTTTCATTCTGAAGGTTTTAATTTACATTAATAAATATATATCTCGAATCGTTTATGCCGAATGAAGTAGTATACCTTGTGTGCGTAACAAAAATAGATATAAAAATGGGTGTCTTTTATAGGCGCCAAAGAACTCAACCGATCTTTATGAAATTTTAACAATGTATATATGTGTCACTTAGTCAATATATACATCATTTTTCAAAAGTGGGCGGTGCCACGCCCACATATTTTGTGTTTTATTTTGCCCTTGAACTTTCACGATAGGTTCAGCAGTTCGCTGGGCACGACACAGTCTGTATATAGCTTTTGGAAAATTCCCCAGGTCATATAAAGCTGCAGTGCGGTATAGTTAGGAGTTTATTTGGTTCAAGTGAATGAAATTTTATATATAGATGTGTTCTATATATCAAAACGTCAAAACAACGTATATCGGGTTTGCTACTATATTATAAAACGGCCAAAGCAAACCACGAATTTCAGCATTCTTTTGTAAAACTGAGAGACTAGTTTGCGTTCAAATAGACAGACAGACAGACAGACGGACGGAGAGACGGGCATGGCTAAATCGACTCGGCTCATCGTGCTGATCATATTAGTGAACTTTTCTCTTCTTGTTCTCATACTTACGTACATTTAATGTTTATGAAAGGTATGAAAATCAAAAAAGATATATAACTTCGCTATTGCAGTGGGCTATTAACTACGTGCCCGAATACGAGGTGTGTCCAAAAAGTATCGCGAATTTTGAGTTTTCGCTGGTTACGTATATTCGAATTTTTTTGTGGCGTTATGTTGGTACTCATGTCTCTCACTTATGCCGACAAGCTCGGCCATTTTGAATATTCAGTTAATTGTTGACAGCTGCTTTGCTTGCACGTGTTTTGGATCGTCTTCGATTTTTACGCGAAATTCGTACCAAAATTGCTCAATTGTGACCAAAAACAGCATCGCATGAACATTGCTAATGAGATGTTAAACTCTGTCCCCGACGACCCAAATTTGCTCCAGAGGGTCATAACTGGTGACGAATCGTGGGTTTATGGTTATGACGTGGAAACCAAAGCTCAATCATCTCAATGGAAGCTGCCGCACTACCTAAGACCGAAAAAAGCGCGCCAAGTTCGGTCGAATGTGAAAGTTTTCTTCGATTGCAGGGGCGTGGTGCATCATGAGTTCTTGCCACAGAGAAGAACGGTCAATAAGGAATATTACCTGCAAGTTATGCGCAATTTGCGCGAAGCAATCCGCCAGAAACGCCCGGATTTGTGGAAGAACAAAAACTGGCTTTTGCACCACGATAACGCCCCTGCTCACGCATCGTTGCTTGTGCGCGACTTTTTGGCCAAAAACAACACACTAATGATGCCGCAGCCACCGTATTCCCCAGATCTGGCCCCCTGGGACTTTTTCTTGTTCCCTAAACTGAAGAGGCCCATGAAAGGACGACGTTTCGCTTCTCTTGACGAGATAAAGACGGCATCGAAGGAGGAGCTGAACAAGATACAAAAAAATGATTTTTTGAAGTGCTTCGAAGATTGGAAAAACCGTTGGTACAAGTGTATAATATCTCATGGGGATTACTTTGAAGGGGACAAAATAGATATTCATGAATAAATAAATAATTTTTGCAAAAACACAAAATTCGCGATACTTTTTGAACACACCTCGTATTTCGCTTGTGTGTTTCCCGATTTGGCTAATTTTTGGCAGGAGTATAATACATACGACTGAGAAGCAGCTGACCAATTTTGATTGAAATATCAATATTGAATTATAAGTGATTGCCTTTGAAAATAGCAGAAATTTTATGCTGAAAAGTGGGCGACGCCACGCCTACTTCTTCGAAATTGAAAAAAATTGTTTGCGGCCGAGTTTTTCCTAAAAAGCTTATTATGTGTGCAAAATCTAATTGACATAACTTGCTTGGTTGTAGAAGTATCGCTTTTTAAATTTTACAAAAAATTTTTTCAGAACTATGTTAAAAAACTGGGCGTGGACATTAACCGATTTCGCCCAATTTGACAGCAAACAGTTACCTTTATATATAGAACATTATCACCAAATTTCGTTTCCACAAATCAATTTTTGGCGGTGTTATGGCATAAAAAGTTTTGTGGAATAGTCCACTATAAAAAGGGAGGGGCAACGCCCATTTTCGAAAATTTTAAGTTTTTGCATTTCTTTGTTTACGGAAACTTTAAAACTGAAATATAAATGATGTAAAGCTATTTTACACAAAGTTATTGCCTATTTAATATATCTACGATCCTTTTCAAAATCTTTCATATAAAAGTGGGCGTGGACCTTAACCGATCCCGCCCATTTTTTCTTAGAACACTCCTTGCATGCCTGAAAACCTGCGTGCTGAATTTCGTTTCGATATCTTGAACGGTTTCTGATTTATGATTAATATTATTTCTAAATTTGACTTAATCCAAAGTGGGCGGTGCCACGGCCATTTCTTTACAAATTTATTTTATGCCTCAATCTCAATGTATTCACCAAATTTTATCCTTATAGGTGTATTATGTACTGAGTAATCACTTTTTTTGTGTTTTCGAAAATATTATATATATAAAAAGTGGGCGTGGCTATCATCCGATTTCGCCCATTTTAAATAGCGCTCGGAGATGAGTGCCAAGGAACCCGCATACCAAATTTCATTAATATATCTCAAAATTTACTCAAGTTATCGTGTTCACAGACGGACGGACATACGGACGGACGGACATGGCTTAATCAATTTCTCTTTTCGTCCTGAACATTTTGATATGTATAAGTCAATATCTATCTCGATCCGTTAATGCCGTTACGCACTGCCGTTACGCGACTAAAGTTAATATACCTTGTGTGCGAAGCACTACTAGGTATAAAAAGCTAGTAGCTTAAAGCCTCAGCAAAGTTCTTAAGGTTTTTTTCTGCTGATTGCTGAAGCTCAGCTTTTTTTCGCCCCGTCCATCGTGTTTCTTATACGGCGGCGATGTCAGTTTTTGCCCTTATCAGGACCTCTACCAACCGGGCGGAGCAGGCGAAAATTTGAAATAAAAAATTGCTCGATTTTTTCAAATTTTGAAATGTGACTGTTTCTCATTAAGTGTGCGATGTGATTATATGGCTATCTTTTTCAAATTTCTATGGCTGTATTTCAAATCTCACATTTCACATAGTGGAAATAATGCCACATTGATCAATAAGGCTTTATTAAATAAATAAATAATTGACGCGTTATATTCCGAGACCGAGTTTCTCTACCGATTTGTGGTGTGCTGCTTCTAATATTTTCCACAAATTGGCGGGACCTACCAGCACCACTACCGCCAAAACACGGCTTTATTGCCTGTGGCTTTATTGCACCCTACCATTTACGGCACGGGAATACCTGCCATCGTTTTTTTTGTCCTTTAGCCCACTTAGCTATTGAACTTTAATGCTTTTTTCTATATTTCGAAATTTTCGAGTTCGAAAAAGCGGCAGTGGTTAAGCACGATTTCGATACTTAAAGGTATTTCCGTTTTATTTTTGTTATTGGCTTAATTTCGAAGGACGAAAACCTTAATAGAAGCTTTGCGGTTGTGGTGAAAAGCTCTCCTATGTTGTGCTTTCATCATTATTGCTACAAAGGAAAAATAGCGCCAGATTCACTTAGTCACTTAAAAACCCAGTTTATTCACTAGGCAGGCAAACACTACATGCAACTAAGTACTCTTGAGTGATTTATATTCCTTTTAAAGCATCTCTTTATTCCGCCACATTTGAAATAATTACTGCGAAGAGTAAACAAAAGTTCGTTAACACGAACAGATTTGACATACTGAACTCGTCAGCGCTAGTTTGTGTACTTTGGGGATTTCGGTGCTGTGCAGTATAAGTACAAATGCATGATTCTCTCGTACATCAGTCGTCCAGACAAATTTGCACGGTGACATTGTAAGTTTATGCCAATGAATGACTGTTGCCGATGCTTCCATCGTTAGTCACGTGTTGTGTTTGACCATGGTAAGGCAATAATTGTAGCAGTAGCCGCACTGGCAGAGACAGTAATAAACAGTAGCTCTAACTTATGTATGTACATGACCTTACTTAACCCAGAATGCAAATGTGAGCGGATGATGGCTGGCATAAGGGTTGATTAAATGATGAGTATGAGGTGGGATGGTGCGTTGTTGAATTTTTTGACTTTAACATATGGTTGATATATTTTTCATTTCAAGAGTTAAATTTTTTATTTTTTTTTGAAATCTATAATATTTTGCTTTAACATTTATTTTGTGCGAGGGTAGTAGGCGGTGTAGCATCTTCCGGGTGCTGTAAATCGACATTGTGGCGTGTGAAATACGATTGACATGTAATCAAATCAATGCTGAAAGACAGCGGCATGTCACATATGCAGCCAGACAGACAATCAGTGAATTGTCTGAATGATTGATTGGTAAAATGACAGTTGTGTGGGGGGCTAAAAAAATTGTACGAGCATTCGAACATGTTGGTAAATAGGGTTAAGCAGATAATTTGTTCAACTCTTATCGATGGTTTGTAAGAAGTGGAAGGAAAACATATGTAAACACATTTGTAATAAGCAGAGCACGGAACTGTATGCAAGCGCATATTTCACCATAATTTTTATACCTAGTAGTGCTACGCACACAAGGTATATTAACTTTGGTCGCGTAACGGCAGTACGTGACGGCATAAACGGATCAAAATAGATATAGACTTCTATATATCAAAATGTTCAGGACGAAAAGAGAAATTGATTAAGCCATGTCCGTCCGTCCGTATGTCCGTCCGTCTGTGAACACGATAACTTGAGTAAATTTTGAGATATCTTAATGAAATTTGGTATGCAGGTTCCTTGGTACTCATCTCCGAGCGCTATTTAAAATGGGCGAAATCGGACGATAGCCACGCCCGCTTTTTATATATATAATATTTTCGAAAACAAAAAAGTGAATACTCAGTACATAATACACCTATAAGGATAAAATTTGGTGAATGCATTGAGATTGAAGCATAAAATAAATTTTGCAAGAAATGTTTGAAAATGGGCGTGGCACCGCCCACTTTTGATTAAGTCAAATTTAGAAATAATAATCATAAGTCAAAAACCGTTCAAGATATCGAAACGAAAATCAGCACGCAGGTTTCCAGGTATGCAAGGAATGTTCCAGTAAAAACGGGCGGGATCGGTTAAGGTCTACGTCCACTTTTATATGAAAGATTTTGAAGAGAATCGTAGATATATTAAATAGGCAATAACTTTGTGTAAAATAGCTTTACATCATTTATATTTCCCTTTTAAATTTTCGGTAAACAAAGAAATCCAAAAACTTAACATTTTCGAAAATGGGCCCGCCCTTTTTATAGTCGATATGTTTATTAATGTATCAACACGTTTAGGATGAAAAGTAAAATATCCGGGCAAGTAGTTAATACCCCACTGCAAAAGCGAAGTTGTATATCTTTTTTGATATTCATACCTTTCATGAACATGAAATGTTTGTACGTATACTGAAATGATCAGGAGGATGAGCTGAGTCGATGTAGGCGTGTCCGTCTCTCAATACGTCTATCTGTCTGTCCGTCTGTCTGTTTGAACGCAAACACGAACTGAAAGTATTGAAATAGACCTGCGTAAATTGGGATGCCATAATAGATCACTACTAGGTATATAATGTTCGGTTCCACCCGAACTTAAACTTCCTTACATGTTTCTTCTCGTTTTACTTTAAACTTTCGATTTGAAGTGAAGTGAAAATAATTAACGCCAATATAAATTTGATGTTAACGTCGAAATTTTTAAAAGTTCAAAAATCGGATTTTTTACAATTTTAAACGTTATCACTTAAAAATTACTTTTATTCAGATTCGCCGAGCTAGCTGAATGAAATCCATTGGTTTTATTAAGTGGTTACCAAAAGAGATTAGTTGTTATTGTAAAAGATCAAGGAACCAACCGCCGGCGAACGGCGAAGCGTAAACGACTAAAGACGAACAACCGCCAAACATTAATCTAGCGAGAACTCAACCCAAGTTTAGAGATAGGCCAATAAGTAAGGTCTTCATATGTATAGTCCATCATTCTGGGAACATTTTTCACTTAGTTCAAAGCAAACCTGTGGTTACCCAATTAGCGGCATGAGTTCTGCCAAAGGCAAATTAGCATGCCTTGCTCAGCACGCGAAAGTAATAGAACTTACATACATATAGGTTGTTGTTGCTGTTTCTTACGACAAAAACACTCCCCGGCGGTTTTGGAGAGTGTTGTCGAAAGTGACAGTCGCTTGCCGGATTTGAACCCGGTACGCTCAGGTACTCCCTTACGGTACATGCTCGTCTGAAGCGGGAGCGATTTGGTATGACATGTGCAACCTTTCAGGTCATATTACCCGTCCATAAGGAAGGAGAAGATATGTAATGAGAGGTGAGAGGCGTCATATCTGAACATCAACCATCGAGTTGTACATCATAAGTTTTGCGCAGTTTAGTCGCCTCTAACGACCGGTATTCCTACCTCGGGCATATCTTAAGCCCGGGAAAGAGATAAACAGTCATAGAAACGTGGAATGCAGTGCTTAATATCATGGACCAGGCAACACTTTTTGGCTCGAAAACGGTAATAAGCAATCCTGGTGGTTAAGCGATATCCTGGTTACAAAAACAAAAGCCAAAAATCTTCTTATAGTTTTTCACGTTCATAAATGTTGGATATTTTTTACATAGTTTTTTCATATTTTTTTTATATTTTGATTAATATTAAAAACATAAAATTCCTAGGCCCACGAGGTGGAGGTTTTTTTTGCAAGAAACTATGAGCAAAATGTAGCTGAGTATGAGGCCCATATTCATCAAATGATCGCCCACATCGCCAACACTCCCCTAAACCTCCGGCGAATGTCTTTTCCTGTCAATCAACAACAACAAAAGCTAACTAAAAGTACTGAAAAAGCTCTTTTTCCATAAAAAAAGATGACAAATATCTTATTGAGTTTAAATATGATACGCTTGATATCCAAAGCTCTGTGAGACTCTTATGAAAGAATGCTTTTCCTGGGAATCTTTTTCTTCATTGCGCTAAACAGTTCGCACAATAGTTTTCAGCTGCGAAATGGGTTATTGTGTTGAAATACTATCCATGCCATCAAAACACCAATAGTGCAATCCACAGTTAATACTCCAGTTCAACTGGACCCATTTTTAGCCGATTATTAGACCAACGGAACCATTGCGGAGAGTTATAACCTTCGATAAAACTCAGGATACCTCCCTCATCGCCCTCTATATTCCCTGCATAGCACAGTGCCCATAAAAGCATGCCTTACTCTTTACAAAGCTTAATCAGAGTTGATGTTGTCGTTGTTGACCCAAGAGCACAAAGAGCTGCTAGCGGAAAATTGTCTTTCAATTTCGGTGTGCTTCACGCAAGCAAACCAGGACGATTTGAAATCTTCTTTCGAGATAGGAATTTTTTTCAGTGATGCATTCATTATTTGACCCGAATCTCTTACCATCCAGATATTTCTTGGAGAATATGTGAGGGGCCAGTTCGTAACCCAATTTATGACTTATTTCAGTGGTGACCATACACATGTGCGTCAATGATGAAACATAACTTATTCCTCGCCGAATGCTGTCTTTTCGACGATGATAAAATTCGACGATAATCGATTTAGACTTAACGCCTGGAGCATCCATAAAATTGAGGGCATAACGTTGCTGGCTGCGGACCTGCCTCACACTTCTTTGGCGCACGTTCAATCGGAGAAACCAATTAAATGTTCCTGCTTGGTGCGCTGGTTCCTTGGCAATTGCGATGGAACATCGCCAAATAGACCTTTATCTTAGCGACAATATCCTGTACCGCCTTTGGATTTTGAAGTCTGATGCCGGAAAACTCAATTCCCTGCTCAATGGGTTACCTGCAGTTCGAAAGTGAAGTTCTAAAAGACTGCAGTTAGCATTACATTGGGAAATTATAACGAAAGTTCTTGATTGGACAACTGCTTCTTTCTTTGTAATCTACCATTAGTGAATTATCCTACCGGCCGAACGTTACGAAGACATATTGACGCGTCCATTGGGTACCAAGTACTTCCTCAGGTGAGTTTGACCACGTCTCAATATCTCAGTAGTAGAACAAGATATAATGTTCTAAGCTTACTTATAAATGATGCAGCTTCAGCATTTTATTGGGGTGATTGAGAATTTGTTCATAAGCTGCGGCTTTATTAATTTTTGTTTTCCCATTCTGTTTGCTTAGTTGATTTGGAACTGCTTTGGCGCATACATGACAATATGGCAAACTTACACAGCACGAAAACTGTTAGTAGAACTTTCCGAAAAATTCAAGTGCGTAGCTTAGGTGGAAAGAAAAGTTGATGGGGATGCAAGCAACAAAAGATTTACAGAGCTGTCACTTTCTTGTTCTTGTAATTGCCAGACTTTCTACCCAAAGGAATTTTAATGACATGACCGTAGCCTCTAGGACTAAGAGCTATTTTTTGACCTAACGGAAGTCCTAGAAAGCTAGCTGTTTCAGCAGTGCCTCATTTTCAGCCCTATAACAATTTGTACCTACAGTTCTGGTTGCCACTACAGGCCCAGGAAGTCATCGGCCTTTGTAGAGGTCATTTCTGTCAACCTATGTATTTTGGTGGATTCAGCGATAGGAGAGGTAGAGTCGGTAGAAAAGTTTGAGCATAACTTTGAGTACCAATATGCACACTGCGAACCATGGGTCTTCGAAGCGGTAATCTCTGTCAACCTATATATTAAAGTGGATTCAATAGCAGAAGATGAATGGTTTGTAATGAAATTAATGGTTTGTAGAACACCGAAGTAGTGAAATTTCTGTGGGGCATTAACCATTGTTGTTCTTTTCAGGGACTTTTCTATACAGAGTCAACTCCGTCCACTAACCACATCCTAAATCAAGACTGCTGTTGTTGTTCCTCTTGCTACAGAACATCGAAATGCTAAGTCGGGTGAAACCCGAATAATTCCGGGGCCTGTACTTAGTTGTAGCAGCAATGAATCATGACAGACGTTCAATATATTTTTGGTAGAAATATACTTACTCTACTAGACTATAGCCCTTGGGAAAAGAAATTTCCATTCAGGCTCTCTCTTCTTCATTAGTTATAACAGATATACGGTCTGCAGGTTGGAGTAAGGGGGAGAGGGTTAAGAGGAAGATTTGTGCTGGAAATATCTAAAAAAAAACTTGTGCAGATAAACATTTTTGTGTAAATTTCCCGCAGGAGACACCAACAAATTGGTTAAGCTAAAACCTGGTGACAAAACAAGTTTCCTACAGATTACTAATTTCAAGCATTCACTTTGCTACTAAAACAAAAAATTCCTAAAAGGTTTGAAAAACGGTTTTAAATTTTTGTTTTTGATTTCTGAATTATCATTAATTTTTTAAAAATTTTGAATAATTTTTTAAAATTCTTTGTGTCTCATCGAATAATATTTGCGTATTTTTTTTATAATAAAAGTGAAAATTATGTTTTTCAACTCTGTTTTAAAATGTTGAAAACATACAATTTATCTCCTATAGCAAGGCACCTATTCCATTTCTGACTAACAATGCATGATCCGGAAAACTGCATACTGAGAAAATTTTGCAAATTGCTTCAAAAAGTTTTGAAGTATATTTTGTATTCTTTGAAATGCCCTAAATTGTTCTGAATTTTGAACAAAGCTTTAAGTATTTTACTACTAGTTCATTATTCAACTTGTTTGTATTAAAACAACAAAAAAAAAGTTTAAGAATTGAGAAAGAAGTTTTTGCAACACGTTTCTCAATGCACAGTTTTGAAATTCTTTATATTTGTTATTTTAAGTTCTTTTTGATTTCCTACTCAACCGTTAATTAAGAATACAGCATCTATAAAAATGTAAAAGAAAAATTTGAGACATATTTATGTGCTTGAAACTGAAAATTTATTTCAAAAATGGTTCAATTTGTTTTTTACATTTTTTTACACATTCAATAAATCACAATCTATAAGAATTTGCTTTTGAAATATATTTATTTTGGCTGTTTCTTGGCCTTAACGTCCGGTGGTCATTGAAAAACTGTATTTTTCAAAAAAGATTTTCAATAAAAAGTTTTAAATTTAGTAATTTAACTAACTTCTTTCTTATGTTGGGAAAATATTTATTAACTGTCTCCAGCTGTAATCGTTGCTGATACATATATTTGATATTGAGACAAGTTTCTTCAAAATACCAAATAGTGTGGCGCATTGATCGAGATATTTTGAAAATTCAACTATTCAAAATTCTGAAAAAATGGAATCCTTCTTTTTTTTTTAACTGGATCAATTAAATTTGACATTAAATTTTTCCAGAATATTTTTTTGAATTTTTTAACTTTCTAGTCGAGTTCAATTAGTTAAAGGTGAAAGTGGAATGTAAAAACAAAAATGTAAAAAAGAAAAGTTAAGCATTTTTTGTTTTTACATTCCACTATCACCATTAGCTAACTGAACTTGACTAGAAAGTTAAAAAAAAAAAAAAAAAATTCTGGAAAAAATTAAAAAAAAAAAAAAATTATGGCAAAAATTTTATAAAAAATGTTTCGTGGTAGTGGAATGTAAAAACCCAATAAACAATGAAGTACGCTAGTTTGTTTAGTTATTATTTTTCAAACCTTGGAATCAATGTGTTCCAAACGAGTTTATAACAACAAAATTTCAAAAACGTTTAAATATGTTTTCAAAATTGTATGGTAGCTTTGGCCAAGGAAGTTGGGATTATGTTTCGTGGTAGTGGTTGAAAAAACTCCAAAAATATTTTTGAAAAAACAAAAAACGACCTTCAGAAAATGTCGCGATATTTTAAGATATATCAGTGGTATAATGCAAGAAATTTGAGTACAATATTTAATGGCGAACTTGAATTTTTCCGATTTTGTATTATCAAACATTTTCTAAATTTGTACCATCAAGTACCCGCTCTGAAAGTGCCAAAGTTTATTTTTTTAACTACAGTAGTTTTCGAAATATTGAAAAACTAAACTATGTACACAGTAAAAAAGTGAAATTTTGAAATTGCATAACTTTTGACAACACTAATAGATTTTGTTGTTTTGGTTGCTTTTATACAAAGGTAGTCTTATAAAAATTAGTTAATCATATTTTTATATTTTTTCATATTCAGTCTTCCGATTTTTCTGAGTGTACAGTACAAACACAAAATTATATAAAAATGTCCTGCTATGATATGTATGTTCCTTATTAGCTTTACACCACCTTACGAGTTTGCTGCCACCCCACATCTTGCAATTCGTACCTTTCTATTTGGCACACTTTCAATTCAATTTCTCCACTTTTATTTTTTGAATATTTTTTTAAGTCCAATGCACTACTACTACATAGTTGCACGAATCTTCTCAAATATTGAGAAAAATGGTTGAAGAGTAGATATTGTATGAATTTTGATTATTCTTTCTTTTGTGATATTAACACGATTGCTCGTACAACTTTTGTTTGTCTCATGTCCGAGCAGATTGTGAACGTTTTGAACAACTAAGCATGCCGTTAGGGGCCAAAAATGGTTGCTTCCAGCCAATAGCTAATACTTGCTACAACAACAAACGTGTACATTGGGCTTCACTTTTTTATGCAATATGTTGTTGCATTTGTAGCCGAAGACGTTCTGTGTGTGCGTGTAGCTGTCTTCGGTGCTGCTGGTAGTTCTTTTGAAACGCTTTTTGAAAGTCTTGAGTAGTCAGTGTGTTGTGTGGTTGTTGGTGAGCTCGTTTATAGATTTGGCATTCGCATTGGTAGTGCGGTAGCACTGGTTAAATACCGTAATGAAGTCTGCTTGTACAATATAATGTTCCATGTTTGTCTTACGTGCCTGGGATGTGTTATTTTCATTTCAAATTCATTCATCTGGCGCTGCTGGCGTTTACCATCGACGAGAGCCCTTTCTTTTTTTAAATTCATTTTGGTATTGCATTTTTCTGGATTTCCGATTTGGTGTGCTTCTTCAACTGCGTTTTCACGCTTGGCTCTTGCTATAATCTAGAGCCATTTAATACTTGCACGTATGTACATTCAGCCGTATTAAAAACGAAAAAGTATTAGGGGAAGTGACGATTTCTTTCGTTATTTTTTCTATCTCAGTTTGGGTCTGTCCTTCCTCTGCTGCCGAATTCGGTTGTCGAATAAAAAACCGTCTGGGCCGGAGCTTTTTTGTCCATTTGCTCAGAACTTGGTAAAGCTCGTACAGCTCATTCTTAAATATCTTTCTATCAAGGAAGGATCATAAATCGCCCTAAGAAATTATCTTTAGAACACTTCAAATCCAATTCCATCTTCTTCTCAGTGGACTGAAGCTCTTAATAAGCTACCCATTACAAAGTAGATCCTGTTGGCAAGAATAATTCTTCATTGAATTTCTCCACTCATTTTAGATAGATATCGACCCTTCATAAAATCTCAGGATGCTCAAAAATATCCACACCGAGATATTTACGTCTTGGCCGTTAGCATGAAGCAACTGGTAACAGGTGGGAATTATAAAAAATATTCAACCGCAACACATGGGAACCCGCCAACATCCCAATCATCATGAAAAGATAGTCCGCGTTAGTCCAACGCTTACTTAGCTGACCCGCAGCCCATCAGGCTAGAAGTAGACTACAGGTAACAAGCGGAGTTCCTGCAGTCACTTATGGTTCAGGAGTATCTTTTCGATCCAAATGATCCACGTTAAAATGGCCAAAAACTTTTTTATTCCCTGACACCTAGATATTTTGTATCTCCGATGTTGAAGATCCGGCTGGAAAGGCCACACATGAGGATGAGCTAAGCTCTTTCGTAGCGCAGACAACGTAGCAGCTAAGCAGTGGGTGAGGGTGTCCTCAAATCAGTAAGAGAAGAATACAGTTCTTAATCAATTTTGATCGTCTCTTCCTTGGCTTACAAGTTGGGGTATTAATAGGACACTGTGAATGCAAAGAGAATGCAGAGGAGTTCTAACAAATGACTTCTGTGGCGGGCGCAGAGACAAGGACGAGATTGTAAATATTGAATAAGTACTTCAAGAGCTTTTTGCTTCAAAAATAAATCATAAGGTTAGGGCTCTTGCACCCCTAAAGTAGGCAGAGCTCTAGCTCAATGAGTAGTAATATAAAAAGTCAACTGAAATAAGTGTCTCCCTTTACAGTCATACCTTACATTCCATTCATAATATACGGTCTAATATATTAGAATGACTTTTCTATTTCCTTTTTCTTCATGAACTACAGCTCAAAAGGAGTTCAAAAGAAAAAATAAAATGTAGGTTTGCAGGTTTTACAAAAATATATAAAAGATGTGCTTAGAAGAAGCCATAAAAAAATGTTTGTGCAGCATAATTACTTTCAAGTTTTTAAGTTTTTGTTTGCTAATCTTTGGCCGAGTTTTTATTTCGTCTTCGTGATTTTCGAAAATCGGATTGCAACAGTGGGTTTTATTACTGTTCAAGAAATAAAATAAGAATAGTCTGCTTCACCCTACGAAAGGGAAGCTCACAAAAATTCCATTTGGGTACAGGTTTTAAATTTCTGACGACGTTGCTCGTTCGTAAGGATATAACTAGTTTCGTTGCAAACTGCAATATCTTCCTTGTGCTACACCATTGTCTAATTGTGATCATCTGTTCACATATGTATAGGAGACTCGACCATACCCCGACCGAATCACTATTCCCTGTCTTTAACAAAGAAGGTCACTTAAGCATTATTCCTTCATGGTATTCTCCATACCGATTGCAAGCCAGGGACTTCCCTGGATCTTTAATGCCGTTGTGTGACCTTCCATATTGTAATGTCGAGTCAAAATACCAATAATCGAGAACAATAGTCTAAGTGAATCTAAGAAATGTGACTCAAAGTCTGGCGACACTACTTGATAGGAGGGATCTGCATATCTTCTATGGTATGCTTAGCGAAAAGGAGACCCTGGGCTGAGATCATGCTGACACCACTTTCTCAACACAGTGACCACGTGAAGCCTTAAGTTATGACCAACTCCGAATTCTTTATAACATAGGCTGTGGAAATTTTAATACTAGAAAATGTTAAATCTCTGGCGAAGTAGTTCATTAGTCCACTGCTATAGATAACCTCTCCTTCCTCTCTTCCTTAAATGGTAATCAAGTAGTGCAAATACCTCGTGAAGGAGTCGGTTAACAAGTAAAATGATGTATATGTATGTCTATGGTAGCCTAACCGGACAATTATGATAATCATTTATTCATCCTCATTTATTGGAGCTTAACTGCTCTGGCGATTTAGGCCAACTCCTCTTTTGTGATAATTGAGGCTAATTGGAAACACCAAGAGAGTTCAAGTCATTCTCCATCTGGTTTTTTTTTCATCTCCGTCGAGGCATCCCCTTCGCTTTGATGCCGATTTGTGGTTTCGCTATTTCCATGATTCTCATAGATTACAGGCCGTCTCCAATTTCCCTCTCACGGCCTTTCCGGTAAACATTTTATGCAGAATTTGGTCGGGGAACCGATCAGGCACTGGCCAGATAGAAACTTTGCATTGTCCGCGAGCTTTGTACTATTTTCCAAGGCGTTAGTATCGCCGGGAGCTGAAAAGTTACTTAAAAATTTGACAGAATTTTTAAAATTTCGCAACAATATCTCTATCAATGCGCCACCTACGTAGAGCTTTTTACCTTCAGGTATTACTGTCATCACAGCATGTCAATATACCCCTATCTGCCTCACTCACGATTCTAAACCATTTTTCAAAGTTTTACACCTATGCCTCACCTCCCTGGTTTTGTACAGATATCATGTTTAGTGTGCCATCCAGCGGAAATTCCCCCCTATATATAACAGGGTCAACGGATTCTTAACTATTTTCTAAGCTTAATGTATCCCCTTGCGGCTACTTAAAAGTCAATCGCTTAATTCCCAATCACACTAAAATCGCGAGCTGACCCCACCATTTTCTGAGCTATGGTTCGAGTTCCAAGTCTCCAGCTCAACGCGAGGTTGCTAAAAATCGATCGCAACATTTCTTACTAAAAACAAATAAGTCGACCTACGATCCAAAGAACTTTTCCACTCACTGTATTCTTCATTTTCTTTCTATTCAAATTCTCAGTGCACTGCCAAAAATATCACTGCCAAGAAATTTCCGAGTCAATAAAAGTTTTAAATTAAAATCTTCGGAGAATCGTGGCATTTTATTTAATTGCAAGTTTTATATGTATATCTAGATATCAGATAAAAGTTAAAAAACCAACAGAAATGCTGTAGTCTATTTCTGCCAGCTGTCAGTTGGCAATGGCAATAATGGTGTTACGGTAGCTTCCAAATGTCACCACATTCGCTGCAACAGCCATTTTGTTTTCTCTTTTTTACATTTTATATTCATGACGTTGTCAACACAAATGTTCCGTTGAAATGTTCACATTTTCTGTTTAAATCGAAAAAAATAAATAAAATCACTAAAAAACGTTGAACAATTCTAGCAATGTATGCACCAGGTAGGCAACTAACTACCAAATGGCCGCACTAACAGCTGGTTGTTGACAAGTGCAGCTACATACAACAATAAAAAAGGAAGAAGAAGATTAACAAAAACACCAAAAGTGTGAACAATAGTTGCAAGCGACAATGTTTGCATTTTGCAGTTATTGTTGCTGTTTCTTATCTTCTGCTTGTTGTTGCTCCTGTAGCAATCGCTTTTGCTGCAAAACAGCGCAACAATTTGTTATGACGCCTGAAAATATGCAACGTGTTAAATGACATTTATGAATGTTCAAGTGAATAAGACTAGGATGTGTCGGACACATGAAATGCTGATGGCCAACGTGTTAATACGTTTGCCGTTGATGGCTTTGGTGAAATTAAAGTGTTAGCTTTGCTGTGCTATGCCAATGGCGTTGTCAGTTTGTGTTTATTATTGTTGTGCTAGGAAAAGTATTTAAATAAATAAACCTGAAGTAAAACGGACATTGCGCCGGCTGCACAGAATTGGCAGATGCGTACATTTGAATTGGTTCTACGAAATGCTTAATATCCTTACAGATATTCATTGTCAATGTTTTATGTGATTCCTTGGAACTCTTTGTCATATTAAATTAAGTTGTATTATTTATGACTGCAGCAGACGCCCAAATGAGATATCCCTGGCTCTTGCTCTCAAGAAGGCTAGGATCTCGAAATCCATTGACCTAGATGACACCTCATTGCTGGTTCTTTCGGATCTCGCTTTTGCCATGTATCCTTTAGCTTTTATGAGTCCTGGAACCGATACATTTAACAATTTCTGTTATTTTATACTATCATACCGCGTTCCTTCGATGAAACTCAATCTTAGGCAATATCTAAAGATGTCATCCTCGAATATACTTTTCCATTCCTTGCATTGAAATTGAGCGCCTTTCCGTCTTTACCGCAGCCATAAGGACCGAAATAACGTTTATTGGTAGTCGTAATGACACCAGGACCATGTGACAGGCCAGTGGCGTAGACAGAATTTGTGGAAGGGGGAGGAGGCGAAATTTTTTTTTTAGTCGAAACCTTAAATTTGAGACACACAATAAAGTTTGTTTTGTAAATGTACGCAAAATTCGCGAAAATTTATAGCAACTTTTTTCAAAGTGTTGCATTATTTTTAAAATTATTTTGAAATTTGTGGAGTGTGCTGTTCTGTAGTTCATTAAATTTTAATCTGGTAATGCATCAATCTTAAGGTCGTGACATATTTTGCTGGTTTTTTGGTAATTTTTTTTTCGAAGAGATAAAGTGTTTTCTTTCATATAAAAGAAATTGCTTTCATAACTTTGTATTGAGGAAAATACAAAAATCTCCAAAAAAAATATTTCTTTAGAGTTTTTAACCTGAAAACCAGCATTAACACCAACAATAATGTCAGCCTAGAAATCCAACGAAGAATCACTCATGCAAACAAGTGCTAATCGGACTGAGTAGGCAATTGAGAAGAACGAAAATAACACTCACTTCTCGTACCCGTCCTAGTTTATGGTGCAGAAGCTTTGCCACTGACAACATCTAATAAGGCTGCTCTGGGAGTATTCGAGGGAAATATCTTTTGAAAGCTTTATGGACTCTTACGCGTTAGCGACGTCAAGTACCGAGAAAGATTTAATGTTGAGCTGTATGAGCCATATGCAGATACCGACATAGTCCAAAGAATTAAAACCCAACGTCTTAATTGGCTAGAGCGATGTTGTGCGAATGAATGAAGATATTCCGGCCCAGAAAGAATTCTTATCGACACCCACCGATGGTAGCAGAGGAAGAGCGAGACCACCACTCCGATGGAAGGACGAAGTGGATACCGATTTGTAATCCCGTGGTGTTTCCAATTGCCGCCAATTGGCAGAAAGACGTAATAAGCAGCTCTGAAGTGCGTAAAATGCAGTTTTTGGCGAAAGATTATGTCACTTTAAGAACCTTCTCCATAAATTGATTTCGGCCATTATATTTTAGCTTTGCACAAGTAGTTCATAAAATTCTCCAAACCTAAATTAATTTTTGTCATTTTCTTCTCTTTGTTTTGTTGAAAAACTGAAGCGAAATCTCTGAAGATAGTTTTATGTTGGGTGAATCGACTATCTATTTCCATTATTATATGATCAATACGTGAATGGATAAAAAATAGAAATCTTGAAATAAGCATTTAGGTTACATGCTTGCAGACTTTGAATAGATTTGAATCGGTTCTATTTGATTTCAATACCCATGTCACAAGTTCTGAACAATGTTTTCGAAGTCATGTTCCCCGGAGCTAATACGTCGTAACTCCAGTACTAAGTATTTTGCGAAATCCACTACAAGCGCTAAACCTATCTTTATTTGTTAAAGTTCATTACACAAAGGCAGAACGTATTGTGTTAACAAACATGCTAAAAGACTGCGTTTATTATTTAAAAACAAATAATTTTTAATGTTGACCTACGAATTTTCTAATGGGAGCACCTCATAATCCCGACACGACATAATGCCGACAATTTTCAGAAATCCCAACACGACATAATCCAGACATAAGAAAATCCCTACAAGACAAAATCGCGACAAGACAAAATCAAGACAAATTTATTAAATTTTCGGCCTGGCAACTTTTCCTTTAAATTTTTGTAAAGAAAGATAAAGTTTTCATGGCAAAACTTTTCAAAACTAATTTAAAATAGAACATATGAATCAATAAAAAAAAGGCCCGTGTTATTAGTTTGGGCCAATTAGTTTGGGACAGTTGTCGGAATTTTTTGTCGGGATTTTTTGC
Source organism: Merzomyia westermanni (assembly GCA_949987695.1). Taxonomy (NCBI): domain Eukaryota; kingdom Metazoa; phylum Arthropoda; class Insecta; order Diptera; family Tephritidae; genus Merzomyia; species Merzomyia westermanni. Next base: position 43,293,869 of record OX465291.1, on the reverse strand, counting down.
TGGGATGTTGTCGTGTCGGGATTTTGTATTGTCGGGATTAGGTCGTGTCGGGATTTTAAATGATCGTCGCTATCTATTTTTTCGCCACGGTTTGCTCTGATTAAATTAATGAGCCTGCCCTCTCTAGTATTTTCAGACCGCCTGAATTCGGGTTTTTAAAGACGTGAGAGATAAAAAAGTAGAGTGTTAGCAGTTTTTCGGTATTATTTCGATCTGTTATTTTATTACTACCAGAGCCAATGTGTACGCATACCTCGAAAACGGGGTTTGTCGTCTAGAAAAAAAAAAATTAAAAAAATTTGTAGAAGGTGTACATATATATTCTTAATATTCAAATGCATAATCCACTAACCGATAATTTCATATATTCATAAAAATGCACTTTGTCATTAGTCTAAAATATGAAAACTATAAATCAGAAGCGTAAAATAGTATTGTGTTATTCAATCGAAAGTAAAAAAAAAAGTAGTAGTTCATTGACGAAGGGGGAGATCACAGCCACGATTACAACTTAGGTATAAACTTCCAACAAAATCAATCAAACCCCAACCCCAAAAGTGGTAATTTTTACTTCCTTTGCGCGCAGCGCACGCCTTTTTAGGAGGTTTCATTGAAAGGCCTTCTGAAGATGGTTTTTCATAGACCACACCTTGTGGTCTAAACGGATGTCGTGGTCAATTATTATACCTCAGGGCTTGAAAATCGGATCTTCGACTACGAATTGTTAACTAAAGGTAGGTGTTACTTTAACGGCCTTTTCCCCATGATCTGGAAGTTCGTAGCTTTCTTGAATGAACACTTTAGGGCCTGATCCATAGTCAGTTAGTTAAGATTTTGGAATGTGGGAGTTGGCCTGATTCCATTACTAAGCTTAATGAAACTCTACATTAAATAATCTGGCGTGGAGCCCTGTGGCATTGAAAAGACACGATGTCTATGTTGCGCCCCTTAGAAATATGTACCTCAACTCATTTCGTATTATACCACCATACGTTCCTTTTAATCCTGCAGGTGACCTTAAGGGTCTACCCACTTATGAAGGCGGAAAGAGACGGTTCAAAAGTTTTGGATGACAATTGGTATGCATATGATGTACTACACTATAAAACCTTATACTTAGGTTTTGACGCTGTAGAAGTTGCCACCTAATCGGATTTTTTTTAAATTTAAGTGAAATATGAAATTATGGGAATCAAATGAAAGCCATTTTATGTCACATTTGAACAAAAACAAACATTTTTCGAAGCATTCTAAGTTCATCAACTCCAGTGCTGCCACTTAGGATATTTTTACAGTGCTGCCATCTATCTAAAATAAAAAAAAGTAAAACAAGATATGCCAATGTGGGTACCAGACGAAAGGTATTTTAATTCTTATTTCAAAATAATATATCTAGGTAGAATTATCAACAGCGTTTCATATGTTTTTGAAAACTATACTTTAAGAGCCCAGCTGCCGTTATATAAAACTATATATATACTACCATTTTTTTAGTGATACAAACTTAATTATATGCCAACCTCAAAAAATGCAGGCCAAGTTCGGTAGCCCAGCTACTCCTAAACTAATGCTAAGGTATTCAAAATGATTGCTGGAATATCTAGTGACTTTCCTCGTACACTGTTTAAAGCACTTTAACCTAGGACAAGTAAAAAAGAAAAATTTTCAAAAAATATTTACTCTAAGAACCAACAAGCCTAATAGGAGGTTTAACAAAGCTTAAGTTATTTTTATAGCATAAATCCATATTACGCATAATACACACCCACAAAAAAGTCTATTATAAACTTAATAAAATCTATTACTCAACCTGGTCGCATGGCCTTTGCCACAGCCAGCCTCAACCACACACCCAACTTCAACCACAAGCTCAGCTACATAAATCACAATATTTTTGCAAATAATAAAGCTTAATAATAAGATTTATAACTAATTCAATGGAGTTTAGCATACGATGAAATGTATAGAAGGACGATAGAGAGTAAATATGTATGCATGTATGTATCATGTACATTGTATATGCCTCTCGTAAGCATAAAGTGAGAGTTAAAACGAATAAAGGGAAAATCCATTATGTCAGAAATCCATGAATTGAAGTGACCGGGAAGTAATAAAAATATGGTGATTGGAAGGCGTGATTGGCCTACCTTTTTAAGGGTAATCTTCTCACAGGCTATTGAGTTTTATGGCTGCAAACGAAGGGAGGATAACATTACTACTGTTATAGCCCCACAGTAAAAAACACCGTTGTGACTACAGAAAAATATTAGTTCCTCACTAGTTGCTGTTGCTATAACGGCAAAAACAATTGGCTAAGTTTTATGAAATTATATGAAAATAGAACGAGGTTGTTTATCATTTCTAAATTAGGCTCAAACGCGTTTGCGGAATTGTTTTCTGCATTCTCAATAAGAAATTGAATAAAAAATATTTTTAATTTAAAATTTTTTAAAAACAGACTAAAAACTATAAACTAATTTCCGCATAGAGATTAGCCTGAAAATTCTATTCTATCAGCCAAATCGGTCCGTTAATACAAATTCCTTTAAAGACGATAGTATATGTTTCAAATGCCAGCTAAGTCGGACCATAAATGCGACAGCAACCAGCGCCACCCATAGGATTTTTTTTCGCATATATTGTAATCTCGTCAAAACCAGTAAGTTAGTTTAAAAACGAATTCAAAGGAACCGTAAACAGACACTGGCATTTTGTAAATAGAACGACTTACGCATACTCTAAATATCAGCCAAATCGGTTCAGAAATTGGATTTTAAGTTCTTATTATCCTAATCTCAGCGACACCTGCCGTAATTTTTTTTAAAGAAAATATTTCTTTTAATGGTATAAATACATGCTCCGGATTTCTGGCAAGTCGGACAATAAATGCAATTTTTCGCAATTGTGCAACCCGCGCGCCCAATACTGGATTTTTTTCTTTATATTGCATTGTCATCGTGACCTGAACAATGGTGAAAACTTCAAGACCCTAGCTAAGCTGAGAGTTGATTAAAAAGCGAATGCAAACATGTTTAGAATTTTGTACTGGTTCGGAAATATCGAAAATGGGACTCAAAACGAGTATCATCATTGAACGAACTGGATCCAAACTGTAAAAAATATAACCTTTTTGGTATTTTAAGGACATGGCAATGTTAAACGCTGCAGTTCATTGCATGCAGAAGAGACTGAGTAGGAACTAGTAGTGGTTCCGAAGACATTAGAAGTTCACTTGTTAAGAATTAGGGAGTTTACATAGAACGGTAAAACACTTACCCAACATATACATTAGACTAAGCCGCTAAAAATATATAAATTTTTTTTTGAAAATTATATTGAAATTAATTTTTGAAATGGCGAAAGTTAAGTTGCATAAATTTTTGTATGTCCGTCAATGCTAGTTTCGAATTTTTACGACTGATTTAATTTTTTTTAAAACTGCCAAACCATTGAAGTAAAAAACTTAGCTGCACAAGTTTTTGGAAGAAATCAAGTTCCTCAATGAAAAAGGTATGAATATAAATTTTGGGCAGTTGGGTCCTTCCAGAATAATCAAGCTTTAAAAATGGTACATTCTGAAAGGGAAGAATGGTCTTTAAACAGGTGGAAAATATTTTTGACTGAAGTTATTTTTCAAAAGTGTCCGTCTTTTATCCGCCGTGTCGTTTTGTTTGAATTGAAAGCAAAAAAAAAAAACAAGCTGGTAGAAAAAAAAAATTTGATACAACTTTCATTTTGTTATTTTATTTCATTTCCCTAAAGAATTATGAAACTATCTAACTACAAGTATTCATGAAATGAGCTCAAGGCCAAAAATAATAATTTTTCACTTTTTTAATTTTTATGAAAATTATTATTGTTGTTATTTTTTTTAATAATCATTTTTAAGTTTTTTAATTGAATAGGGTCGGAAAAATGTTTAGAAAGAAAAAAATGTGTTAGTTGTTAGTCCTATGAAATAGCAAAAACTATACGAATTAGTCTGACGAGAAATCGTGGCTGTTTTCGAAATAGTACTATAACTATAGCTTGTATATGTTTGTTGCTTTCAATTTTTTCTCTAATCAAAAATAATAATAATTAACTAAGAATTATTATCAACTGGTCTTGAGCTCGTTAAAACTTAAAAAAAATATGTTAGTTTTTTTTGTTGCTGCTCCTCTTTACTCAATTTAATTAGTTTAAATTGCAAATTATCTAGATTTTCACAATACATTTAAACATATTCTTGCTCAATAGCTGTTTCATTTGTATTGTATTTTACCTTGTATTTTGACACTGCGAATTATAAAACGCTTAGCGGTCCTTGGCCTAGCCCTAACCTCGAAAAAAAAGGGCACTTTTCTAAGGTTAAAACCGAACAAAGCAAAACTCGGAGCAATTCAAAGAAATCTAGGCTAGCAATGATAGACCCCTTCTAATTTTTATTAAATTCTTAACATTTAACAGTTTTTTTTCCTTATTATCAAAAATACTTAATGTCAGCATAATGTCAAGATACAAATTTTATTTTGCCCAGTCTAATGTACGAACAAAGGGAGTAAATAGTAAAAAACGATGAAATTTAAGTGTGGCAGCCCTTTTTGGGCACTACATAATTTACCATTTCTGTAAAAAGAGAAAACGAGGAAAAAAAGAAAAACAATTTATATGTATACAGAAATTGAAGGCTTACAGCTTTCGCATTATTTATTTTATTGCTTTGTTATTACAATTTCATATACATACATACTTATGTGAGTTATTTATGTGTGTGCGTTGATATATTTGCATAGATAATAAAATAAAATTAATTCATAATCGTGTAAGTAAATTGTATATAAGTAGGTTAAATATATGAATGTAGACATATAATAAATGTGTAGTAAGTACATAGGTAAGTATATAAGTTGGTATAAACAAGTAGTTGTGCTGGGAAATTTCTCACACTACGACTTGACATGAAAATATTTATGTATTTTTTAGAGCTAAAGAAAATATGCATTCTAGTAATCTAGTATAAGTTCTGCCGAAGCAAATCTAAAGAATCTAAAATATATCCTAAGCAAAATTTTAGTAACTAACTGCTTTTATATAGATTTATTCAGCTTATATTTAACAAAAAGGGCGAACAAAAGTAATGATGCTGACTTTTTCGTCAGCTTTATACATACATACATTTTTCTTAAAGTTTTTTTTTAATAATAATTTTAATGTGAGAAATGCAAACCCTCCATTTTTTTTCTTTAATTTCTTCAATTTACTTAAAAAGAATAAAAAATGCATTCATTGCTGGCTGCGTGCTACTTAAGCTACAAAAATAATATATTCGCATTAATTCGTATGTTTAATGCTCATTTAGAGCATTCTTTTCAATTTCACCTTTTCAAACTTGTCAATTTACACATTTTTAACATTAATCGTTACATAGATATTTGCATATTTTATATAACTTTTTTGTATTTTTTTTTTCGCTTATAAATTTTCGTTGAAAATCGTTTTGTTTTACTTGTCGTTCGTGCATAGGAATTTTGTTGCTATTTCTTACTCTCTAATGCCGTTTAGGTACGCGTTAACATACCGTTGATCATAATGTTGGCCAATGCATTCCTTCGTTTACGCCAAGCGCCCATACCTTGTGCGTGATATTGCAGTTGCGTGTACCATTGCTTTGTGCGTACACCATCTTCAGCCTGTAAATATGCAATCCGATTAGTGGGAATTGTTTTGAGATAGCTTTTACATAAATAATTAAAAAGGTATTTATATATATGAATTTTTATGAAAACACTTAAAAGGATTTACTCGAGTTATATGTACATGTGTATGTAACTAATATTGTGTTACATAACATAGCAACATAATAACGTGACATAACATTTAATCATAATCAATGACATAGCATAACATAACATAACATAACATAACATAACATAACATAACATAACATAACATAACATAACATAACATAACATAACATAACATAACATAACATAACATAACAGAACACAGCATAACATAACATAACAAAACATGAAACAGCATAAGTAATTTATCATGACATAATTTATGTGAATGAGTAGCATAACATAAGCAATTAAGCATAACATAATAAATGTATGTAAATACGTAGCATAACATAACGTTAACTTATATTTATATCACGGAACGTGAAATAAAATACCTTAGTATAACATAACAGAACATAACAAGTAAGGAAGTTTAAGTTCGGGTGGAACCGAACATTATATACCTAGTAGTGATCTATTATAGCATACCAATTTAATACCTTTCAGTTCGTATTATAAAGCCAGCTGATTGCTTTCAATAAAAACACTTCTTTTATTAGTTTTAAGGGGTAAATTAATTTAAAAAAAAATATAAATGTATAGCGCGATATACAACAGGTATATCATCATAAGCCACGTAAAAGATTTTTGCGCCGAGCTTCCCTTCCAATTCGTGGTGTGCCCTTTTGAATTGAATTTTTTACTATAAATTGGAGGGACCTACAGAATTTTTCCGACTTCGAACGGCATCTACAAAGGAGATGAATTTTTGCGGAGAAGCCTTCCATGGCAGAAAGTCACTCGGAGAGTTTGCCAAACTACTGCCGAGGGGCGAACTCGTTTTGAAAAACTTTTCCCAACCACTTTTGATGTTACCTGTCCCAGGACTCTAACCTTGGACCTTGGGTGTGGTAGGCCGGCAACACTACCGCCACACCACGGCGGCCGCCATTTATTTATTTGCATACAAATAGTTTCCTACCAATAACTGCTAACCACATTTTTTCAAAATACCAATACATGCACATTTTATGTTTGAAAAATTTGCGTTCAAACAGACAGACGGAAAGACAGAAAGACGGATGTTGAGACGGACATGACTAAATCGACTCACCTCATGGTCCGTACTATTCTAGCTTACTTACTGATGGGCCCATCTCTTCTTCTTCTCATACATACAAACATTCCATGCTTATTAAAGGCATGAAAATCAAAAAGTTATGTAACTTCCCTATTGCAGTGGGGTATTAACAACTTACCCGGATATTTTACTTGTGCGTTATCCGATTTGCTTAATTTTTGGCAAGGATAAACTACATACTATTAAGAAGCAGATAACCAATTTTAATTGAAATATCTTGTTGAAATTACAAGCAATCGCCTATGAAAATACTAGGATTTTTATGCTGAAAAGCGGCGGCGCCACGCCTACTTCTTCAAAATTGACAAAACTTTTTTGCGGCCGAGTTTTTCTTAAAAAGCTTATTATGTGTGCAAAATCTGATTGATATAGCTTCCATAGTTATAGAAATATCGCGTTATAAATTTACAAACAAATTTTTCAGAACTATGTCAAAAAACTGGGCATGGCCGTTGAGCGATTTCGCAAATTTTTACAAAAAACATTTACCTTTACATATTCAAAATTTTCGCCACATGAGTTATGGCATAAAAAGTTTTGTGCAATAAGCCACTGTAAAAGGGGCGGGGTCACGCCCATTTTCAAAAATTTATTTGGTTCACGTACACTTTGAAAGTGAAATAAAAATGATATCGAAACGAAATTTAGCACAAATTAATAGAAAGTATGTTTCAAAAGAAAAAAGGGCGAAATCGGTTAAGGACCACGCCGACTTTTATACGCAAAGTTATTGCCTATTAAATATATCTATAATCGTTTTCAAATTCTTTCTATTAATATAAATATGTGTGCTAAATTTCGTTTCGATATCTTGAACGGCTTTTGATTTATGATTAATATCATTTCTTGACTTAATCAAAGTAGGCGGTGCCACTCCCATTTTCAAAAATTTCTTGAAACATTTATTTTCTGCCTAACCATTAATGTACATACCAAATTTTATCCTTATAAGTGTAATATGTACTGAATAATCACTTTTTTTGTATTTTCGAAAATATTCTATATATAAAAAGTAAGCGTGGCTATCAACCGATTTCGCTAATTTTAAATAACGCTCGGAGATGAGTGCCAAGGAACCCGCATACCAAATTTCATTAAGATATCTCAAAATTTACTCAAGTTATCGTGTTCACAGACGGACGGACATACGGACGGACGGACATGGCTTAATCAATTTCTGTTTTCGTCCTGAACATTTTGATATGCATAAGTCAATATCTATCTCGAACCGTTTATGCCGTTACATACCACCGTTAGGCGACTAAAGTAATATACCTTGTATGCGTAGCACTACTAGGTTTAAAAATATTCTCGGAGTGATTATTGCTGGTCCTAAATATGTGAAAAATATGAGCCTTAAAAAATTATAATTTCTGAGGTTTTATTACCCCGTGTGCTGAAAATTACGAGCCATATGCTGAGAGTGTTTATTTGTCAGAGTAGCTTTGGAACAAATATTCATATCCTTTATTTTTCAAAAAATATTTTCCTTTGTTAAAAATCTAAATCAGCAATTAAAGACCATTTAAAAAAATGATATGGACCAGTTTAATGCTACATTATATAGGACTGCCTAGCACTGACTTTTTTGCTTCTAATGTACTCATTTGATTTATTCATTATTTTATTATCTTTACCAAATACTCACTTTGAATATGAAAGTATCCTTCGATGAGATTTCCTGCACCTCGAAATAATCATCCCAATCCGCTTCGCTGCACACAACGCACCGATCCAAATACAATGGCTCACGTATCAGCGTATAACGTCCGCACTTCTCCTTCACCACCAATAGAGAGGCCTCTCGTATGCCAGTGTGTTTCGGGAAATTCAGTTTATCTGACATAACTTTTTCTGCTTTGTAATTGGCACTCGGCTGCAAGCAAGCAATGACATATAACGAACGATGTAAATGTGGATTGTGAATGCGGAATGTGAAGCAGTAGTTGTTTGGTTTTCGATGACCAAGTGCAGCAGGGGTACAAATTCAGAAGCAGAAAAAAAAGAAAGAAATATTGAAAAACGTGTTAAAACTTGTTTTTTGTCCTTAGTAAACGTAGAAAAGTCAACTTTAGAATAGAGTAGCCATATGCGCTTATGCGCTTACAAATGCATACATAGTACTGCATAACACAGGCACACACACACACACAAGTAGAAAGTCATAAAAGGGCTACCAAGCTTATGTGCTAGTGTGTATGTGTGTTAGGTACAGTTCAGTGAAGCGCTAAACTAGTCAAGAAACATATCAGTATGCAACTACAATTTTCTGACTGTTAACGAACTAGTCCGTAAAAAAATGAAGCTATACTAGTAAAAAGACATAGTGAAGTATTTGCTCAGATTTCGAAAAACCTGAGTAAAGTTTTTTATTTGATTTTTCCTGTTAACGGCACAAGCACTCGAGCCAATGACCTCAGCGCTGTGAAGCGAGCACCCAGTTGAAAATAAATTTTTGGTTTATTTTGGACTGATTTGAGAATGGTATAATTTTGTCGGAAAGCTGACAATTGACATCTCATATGACTAGTTAGTCTTGGCGTACGCTCTAGTTTTGAAGTAGTTTGCAGGTAGTTGAGCTTGACTGCGTAGTAACTGTATGCAAACGAGCCCTGTACTGGAAAAATCCAATGTAAAAGATAGGTTCTGTTTTGTTTTTACTTTTTCTTCCAACTCTGGGCGCTCAAGTATTCACCAAAAATTTAAATTTTTGTTAGTAAAGATTTAGTCTTTTTCGACCTAGTTTGATATGAGTTCGCGGAAACTGGTATGAACACTTTAATCCCATTCTATCAGAACGATGAGCTGAGCTGATTGAGCCATGTCCGCCTATCCCTCCGTCCGTCTGACTTTTTGAAGGCTAACTAGTCAATGAATTTGAGAGATATCTGGGTAAAGTTAGGCATGGGCCATCTTATAGTAATATTTTGATATATTGTCGGAACCAACAAGATCGGACCAATATCATACATAGCCCACATACAATCGATTTAGTTGATAAACGGTGTTAAGACTATATGCATATACGAGTATATATATATATACTAGTGGGACCGGCAGACTTTGACCTGCCCCAGATATATACCTGAATGAATCTAGAAATATTGGCTTTTCCTATCCTTATCATGATCCCTATCCCTATCCCTATAGATGTAACTATTTCACACACACACAATTTCACTTCACCATCGATCGATACATTATTGAGCTTTTCTAACAAAAAAAAAAAAATTATAAAAATTCGCACCATATGGGAAAATTAAATTTTTTTTCAGGAATTTTTCGGAAATTTTATTGGGTATTCTCCTATTCTAGTCAGAGACAATCTAAATTAGTGTCAATCATCCAAATGGGCGCAGACCTTCTTGAGTTATGAGCCTTGGAACTAACGTCACTTTCTTTTATATATAGATTACAGTTAAATAAAACCTTAAATTTCGAAGAGTTTGAACTTCTTGTAGATAATGGTCGGACAACCCTCTTCTTATTTTTTTCTTACAAGTTTGCTGTTTAGCCGCGGGGTAGTTGGTGCTTATAGTGTCCACAATTGTTGGCTTTTGTAAATTTTAAAACATGCACTCAGCGCGTGTGCAGTGCACTACACCGCACCTGAACTACATAAAAAGTGAAATTACAGCGAATTTTTGTACGAGCTCTCCGCCGACTCACCATCGATTGTGAACTTTATTCATAGTTTGAGAAGTTCATCCGCGTAAATTTTTTCTAGCTTCTGTGCAATGTATTTTTGAAAATGTGAACTAAATTCTTTGTCGCTAAAAAATCCCCTTTTGGCTTCTACAGAAGCTCTCACTTCAAAAAAACTGGAACGGATGGACATGAGTGTGCTTTTGATTTTGATTGTACCCATCTGACATACAGATTTATAGACGTAGTCGGGGACCTCCGCGCTTACGGGTTTCTTGTTAGGATAATCCACAGTATATTTTTAGGAATATCGCTGCCAAGCATTCTAGTCTAAGGAACAATATTCACATTTATCTAGAAAAGGGTTGAGGAGCAGAGATGCCATTGCAGAGGAGTAGAGGCAAGCTGGAAATATGAACCCATTTCAGAGTAATTTTCTTTTCTCTCTGCTCTGGATTGTGTTGGCTTATGGCCTGAGTAGTGCAATATCTTGTAGTGAAGCTTACAGATTGTGTTATACTAAGTAGATGTCGCTGTTATATACTTTCTTTTTAAGTACTAAATCGTTATATGTAAGCAATCAGCTATTTAATCTGAAACTCTAAGATTGGTAACGAAAAGCCGTTAAGCACAATTCACATAATATAAGAGCACTCAATTACTTCAGTTGGTATTATATGATTTTGAATATGAGTGACTGCACCGCAGCGTTATGGTGACTTACATAATAAGCTCCTTATATGGTAGCTTAATCCTTATGAATTCAACGAAATCTGTAATCGTTGCACAAGAAGCGTACCGGATTCATATCCGGAAAAGGACTGTCACTTTCGACAACACTCCCTAAAAATTTCGGGGGTGGTTTCGTCTTTATAAATAGCAACAACAACAAAAGCAACAACAACAATCGCTGCACCTAATGAAGTCAAGTCTATCTTTGGCAACTTTGCAAGAACAGTTAGATTTAGTAAAAAAAGGGGGGTAGGGAGAGATTCCTAGAAACCCTTTGAACGTACGAGGCTTACTTGGCTCAGTCGTAGACCCGCTTTTCAATGTCCTCCCCCTGCAATAAGCTGTAAGCGAAGCTGCAGTTGAAAGTAGATGATGTTAGTTTTTCGCTCTGGATAGTGTTACCAGCTGGTATTTCTCAACCGGTTTATTGTATGTTATTTTTAATTAGAATGCTCGTGCATGACAATATCATCAAAGCATAGTAGACACTTACGACACATAAATCTGTGGGGACCGTCAAATTGATGAAAGCATTTGCAAAGGAGTCGGCGCTAGAAGGGACGGTCAAAGTAGCCGTTTTCTTACAAGGTTAGGATATTGATACCTTCTCTGTTAGGTAGCTAACTTCGCTTAAATTGTTGTTGTTTTAATGCTAAGTACTTAGCCCTGCTTAGTCTGCATTTCCACTCACAGATAAAGGTAATAAAGACGCAACAATCATACCCCAGAGGGGCTTGAAATTGAGTCCCTCCCACAGCATGGTGTAACTAGCGTAAAAGGTATATAAACTCCATGAGAGGAAGGTTCAACTGAGTCAAAAAAAAAATTTTCTCCGAGTTGGAAAAGTATTAGAACAACTATTCATATCCATAACACCTCCCTTAATCTTCGGGGAGTCTTTTTGAGACTACAACAACAACATAAAGAAAGCATCTTTGACCGCGACATAAAAAGTGTGCACCATCAATCAAATGGGTCTTTGGAATCCCTATAAACTGGCAATGTTAGACAAGTGACGAATCATTTTTGGTTCAGCAGAAGCCACTAGCTTTCTCAACAGTTATTCATCTACTGACAAACAAAGTTTTAATAAGGCACTATCCTAAAACTTTGGTAAACTTACTTAACATGATAATAGAGTGGTCAGCATTTGTTATAACGATATCATGAATTTTCCGATATAAATCCTAACTTTAAATTAAGAGTTCGCTGATAAAGAGCTTCATAGTGCATTCAAAATAGGGATGTGACCCCAAACCGCAAGAATAGATTACCAACAGCTTTTTTTAATGATAGAGAATAATCGATTCAAGTAAAAACCGATTATTTATTCACAACCCTAACTCAAAATAATTCTATGATCGTTGCCTGGATACGCCCATGGTATAAGCCCATTATCAGTAACAAATCTGGAACTTGTTCAACTTGTGTCGCATTTTGAGTCTAAAATCAATTCACTCAAAATGACAGGAAAATGATAGGATATGCGAAAAGAAGCTTTATAATAGATTTCATTTCCGTAGCTTATCTTCGCGAATTCGATTGTTGTAGTTGTACGTTATGCATGAATGTACTAAATGCGTTTAGTCGATTGAGTATAATGCGTTCTATAAATGTGTATAGGCATATGTACCTCCATATATATATGTTATATTTAAATCTACCATACATACAAATGTGTAAACTTACAACAAAACTACACATTCCAGTTAAACTTTCGACATGCTTAACGGATATGAAAGTTTGACTTTTATTATAGAACTTCTACTACAACTACGTTTGCTGCTGATTTCTATGAATACTAAGCTGAATCGAATAGCTTTTACCTTTCAAAATTTAACATAATTTTGTAACTTTGCGATAAAACTTATTTATTTATCTAGGTATGAATGTATGTAGATATGTATTGCTTGCGTTTTAAGTGAAGAATTTTCTTTCCGTTACGGCTTGATGCTAATTTAGTTGCTACGCCGGAAAGATATTTCACACTGTGGATTATCTGTTTGAGGAATATGAAAGTTTGACGCTTTATTTTAGTTTTAGATTTATTTGTTTCGCAGAATAGCAAGATTTGATGGTATTAGAAGTAATTTTTAGTGTTGAAATTAAGATAAATAATTTTAGAAATGAATTTCCATTTTATGTTACGTATACGGCCTGTCAACCACGTAGGGAATTCACAAATGCAACTTAAACGACTCTCAAGTACAAAGTAAAACAAATCCAACCCTTTTTTCCAGCGACAAAGAAGTCGTCATGATATTTTTCGGAAAGGAGATTTCATACATATAACTTTTGCCAAACATACGTATATGACAGCAGGTCTGATTTTTTTTATTTGCATTGAAAAGTTAAGAAGGTAAATAGCGACCTTTGGACCACACGTATAATGGCTGGAAGAGTTATAGTTTTGCTGCCCAGAGAGATATTGGCTGTTATAGTAAGGTTAAAATTTTATATTAACACTTCGATCCGGGACTATCCGCGAAATTAGTTTCCGAGAAGCAGAAATGTTTAGTAAATCAATTGTACCATATCGATTCCAAAGTAAAATTTATTCATTTTGTTTGGTATGAGATTACTTTGTGACAACTTCAACTTTTAAGTAGAAATAAAAGAGAACTTTGAGCCGCTGGAATATACGTTCGTTTAGCAAAGATTTTCCGACAAGAACTTTGAGTGAGTAATGTCGGCCTTACAAAGTGCGAACATTTAAAAGCTTTTCCACTTCTAATCATACTTCACCATGTTTTTGGATCTCAATATTCCTTTTCTCTCCAGTGAGTATAGCCAAATTTTCTAGCTTAAAGTATTCGTTTTACGAAAGCTGTGCTCTATGAACGATTATTCGGTAGTCAGTCCCAGACAGCTAGTTTTCATTAGAAACCTTAACTCAGACAATCACTGACACTATGCTGGCTCTAAGAAAGTA